>JAOTQR010115548.1:0-24965 GCA_025774065.1 Solanum ossicruentum | reverse complement strand
AAGTACATGAGTTCTTATTGTTAAATAAAGTTCATGAGTTGCTTCAATTCATACGTATTCCATTGTCGATGTAACATCTCTCTTCATTTTCATATTATATTGTATGATTATTTACATGTCACATGTTGTGTATACAACCTTATAGTTCCAATATTATTACCACCAGAAAGAATAATCTCAACGGTAATATAAAGATAAAGTATACAATTTTGATAGGTGGTAGCCCGAGGGGGTGGAAGTAACACCTAGCAAAGGGATGATCCTACCACGGGTGGTAGCCTGAGGGGGTTAAGGAATAACCTAGAAAAGGGATGATCCCGATATCCCGAGGGGTGGAAGAATCACCTAGCCAGGGAAACATCTTATTGTGGGGGGTAGCCCGAGGGGGTTAAGGAATAACCTAGCAAAGGGACGAACCCGATATAGTTCACCACTGATCAGTTTGTCATTTATAGTACATGATATGCACAGATGATACATAAAGGTAAAGTGATATAAAAAACATAAAGTACTCAATCCCAAAGTATAACTAAAGGTGGTCTTTTATTCTACACTAGTGCATAGTTTCATTTGAGTTGTTATTTCATATACAATATTTGCTATCTTACATATTCAGTACATTATCTCGTACTAAGTCCCTTCCGGGGACCTGCATTTCATGCTGCAGGTACAGGTGCTAATAGATCTCCCCAGTAGAGTACGGAACATTCAGCAGTAGTTACCGAGCTCCAGGTTGCTTTGGAGCTTTGTGTGTTTAGAGCTTTTCTGTTTGCATTATCTAGTTAACTCAGACGAGGCCTGTACCGAACATATGTAGATACTTTCCCTTCTTAGAGGCTTTGTAGATAGTGTAAACTAATATGTGGTCATGTCTCGTATTTTAGACACCATGGCCCCAATGGCCTAGCTATACGCATCTCCTTTTAACTTGTTAAAACCATTTATCTCCTCAGAAGCATGCCAAATATACATATTACTTATTATATGTATGCAAAATGTATAGATATTGATTGGTTCTCTCGAGCCTTATCAGCAATGGGTGCCAGTCTGCCCTAACCGGACTTTGGGGCGTGACACATCTCAAAAGTAATTGAAACATAAAGTAAAATATATTGCTTATTGATGGGTGGTAAACTAAGGGGTGGAAGAATCACCTCCCCAGGGTCAATCTTGTCACAGGGGATAAGCACAAAGGGTGAAAGTAAAAGCCTAGCAAGGGTCGATCCTGATATAGTTTTACCACTGATCATCTTGTCATTTGTATTACATGTTGTGCAAAGATTATACACTAAAGGTAAAGTAAAATAAAGAATATAAAATACATGATCCCATAGTATAACTAAAGTTAGTCTCTTATCCTTACATCAGTGCATAATTTCATTTGAGTTTTTACTTCATATACAGTATTTCCTGTCTTACATATTCAGTACATTATCTCTTACTAACGTCTACTATTGGGGACCTGCATTTCATGTTGAAGGTACAAGTGCTAATAGCTCTCCCTAGTTGGTGAACAAGATATCCATTTATTATTACCAAGCTCTAGGTTGCTTCAGAGCTTTGTGTATCTAGAGCTTATATTATTGTATTATATAGTTAGTCAAGGCGGGGACTGTCCCAACCCTTATCATATACTTTTCCTTATCTAGAGGCTTTCAGACTATGTAAATTGAAGTGTGGTAATGTCTCGTACTTTAGATAACATTGCCCTAATGGCCTAGTCATATGCATTTCGTTTTGGCTTGTTATTACTGTTTACTTTCTTAAAAGCATGTTGAATGTAGAAATCGCTTATAATATGTACAGAAAGCACATGGATGCAAGTTGATTCTCCCGAGCCTTATCAGCAATGGGTGCCAGTTCGCCTTAACGAGACTTTAGACTTGACAGAAATGATATCAGAGTGGGTCATCCTAGGGAGTTTACAAAGTCTTGTCTATGTATAGTCTTGTTTATCGATGTGTTGTGCACCACATTTATAAGGAGGCTACGTGCCATAGATCCAAGTGTAATAGGTGGATTGTGGCTGACCTCTAAATTGTTTTGTACAACAAGTATGCAAGAAACCAAGAAGAACAAAGGTAAAGGCAAGGAAGTAGAAGTGGTAGTTGGTATACCAGTTGGGTGAGACAACGAAATGAGGCTCAAAATAAGTCATTGTCACGGAGCTCTCCAAGTCCTCCAGCTCTTGATGAACTAGGAAGTAGTGACATTCCCCAGAACCACCTATCGATGCTACCATGCAAGATCTGAGAAATGCAATCCAACTATTGACTCGTATAGTTACTGGACAAGGTCAAAGAACACAAAGGTCTAGTTATAGGGGTAGGTGGTGCTAATAGGGCAGCTAACACGAGGATACATGACTTCCTTAATTTTGACCCTCTATCCTTCACTGGGTCAGATCCTAATGAAGATCCATAAGACTTTATTGATCAGATTCAATGCACTTTACATGTTATGCATGTGAGTGGTACAAAAGCTATCTAGTTAGCAACATATAGGCTGAAGGGTGTGGCTATATTATGTTATGAAGCTAGGAAGCAATCTAAGTGTATAAATGCACCTCCAACTACTTGTAAGAAGTTCAAAGAGGCATTTACTGACCATTACCTTCCATTACAATTTCGAGAGGCCTGTGCAGATTAGTTCTTCAATCTCCATCAAGGGAATATAAGTGTGAGGGAGTATAGCCTTCAATTTAATTCCCTGGCCAGGTATGCTCCTAATGTAGTTGTTACTATGGCAAATAGAGTTTATCGATATGTGGATAGATTGGATTCATATCTCTTCAAGGACTGTACCATTGTTTCCTTGAATAAAGAAATGGATATATAGAGGATGCAAGCTTTTGTACAGAAGCTGGAGAATCAGAGGCAAAGGAGAAGGGCGCAAGAGTTAGAAAGGGGGCAATCCAAGAGGGCTAGATCTACGGGGCAGTTCACACAACCCCAAGGTGAGCTTAGGCCTCAGTTTCTTAATAGACAGCCTAGGCCATCATCATCCTATTATGCAGCTAGTGCTCCACCACAATTCCAAGGGTCTAGGTGTGATCAGTTTAGGCCTTTACTTCTTGGAGTAATCAGTTTAGTCTAAGAAGTGAAGGACAGGGTGAACGGACGATAGGATATTAGGCAAGCCAGAAAAATGACTACTAGGTAGCATTGAAAACAATATGGGAGAGGTCATTCAAGTACATGTCATATTGGTACAGATGCTTGTTATTGGTGTGGTGCGCCAGGGCATATGATGAGAGACTGCCCAAGGAGACGTATGGATAATATAACACAATCTACTGGGTCAACTATTGCATTATCATCGTCAATTCCTCCTTTAGGTAGGGGTCAACAAGCACCTATGGGTTGTGGTAGAGGTGTTAGAGGGGCAGCTAGCTCTAGTGGAGTTCAAAATCGCACTTATGCTCTAGGAAGTCGGCAAAATTTGGAAGCTTCACCCAATGTGGTCACATGTATATTGTTAATCCTTTCACATAATGTATATGCATTAGTTGACCCTGGTTCTACACTATCATACATCACTCCACTAGTTGCTGGGAAGCTTAAGAGAACTCCCAAATTATTGAACAAACCATTTGAAGTGTCTACACCAACCGATGAATCTATTATGGCTAGAAGGGTTTATTATGACTGTGCAGTAACTGTTTGAGACTGTGACACATTGGCTGACCTTATTAAGCTAGAAGTGGTGGAATTCGATGTTATAATGGGTATGGATTGGTTAGTTTCTTGCTATGTCATCGTGGATTGCCGAACTAAGAGAATGTACCTCCACTTTCCAAATGAGGTAGTTCTTGAATGGGAAGGTAATGTTGGGGTGCAAAAAGGTAAGTTTATCTCTTATTCAAAGGAAAGCAAGATGATATCTAAGGGGTATATATGTCATTTAGTTAGTGTAATGGATATGGAGGCAGAATCGCCAACTCTTCAATCAGTTCTTGTAGTGAATGAATTCATTGATGTGTTTCTTGAAGATCTTCCAAGTTTACCTCTAGAAAAAGAAGTAGATTTTGGTATTAACTTACTTCTAGGCACTCAACCTATTTCTATCGCTCTATATAAAATGGCCCTGACAGAATTGCGTGAAGTAAAAGAGCAGTTAAAAGACTTATTGAAAAAGGGTTTTATAAGACCTAATGTGTCCCCTTGGGGTGCACTAGTGTTATTTATACATAAAAAGGATCGCACCTTGAGAATTTGTATCGATTATCGTCAATTAAATACGGTGACAATTAAGAACAAATACCCCCTCCCTAGGATTGATAATTTATTTGATCAGTTACAGGGTACCAAATGCTTTTCAAAAATTGATTTGAGATCAGGTTATCACCATGTGAGGGTGAAGGAGAAAGATATACCCAAGACATCTTTCAGAACACGCTATGGTCACTTTGAATTTCTTGTTATGTCCCAATGCACTAGCAATTTTTATGGATCTGATGAACAAGGTATTCAATCCATTCTTGGATGTGTTTGTGATAGTATTTATAGATGATATTTTGGTATATTCAAGGTCAGAAGATGACTTATGCAAATCACTAACGACAGGTGTTACAAGTTCTTCGTAATCGACAGTTGTATGCTAAGTTTCCTAAATTTGAATTTTGGCTAAAATTAGTGGCATTCTTGGGTCATATTGTATCCGATAAAGGAATAAGGGTTTATTCACAAACAATAGAGGCTGTGAAAGATTGGCCAAGGCCAACAACACTCATAGAAGTTTGGAGCTTCCTAGTGTTGGTATGTTATTACAGAAGATTTGTTGAAGGTTTTTCTTCTATTTCTGTACCTCTAACAAAGTTGGTACATAAAGCAACATAGTTCCAATGGAATGTGCATATGAAAAGAGCTTCCAAGAGCTGAAAAATAAGCTAACTTCCGCGACTGTGCTAGTGCTTCTAGAAGCCACTCAGGGGTTTGCAGTGTATTGTGATGCTTCAGGAGTTGGCTTAGGGTGTGTATTAGACAACATTGTAGGGTAATTGCTTATGCCTCGAGATAACTACGACCACATGAGAAAAACTATCCAACACATGATCTTGAGCTAGCGGCGATTATTTTTGCTCTGAAAATATTGCACCACTATTTGTATAGGGTTCACATTGATATATATACAAATCATAAGAGTTTGCAGTACATTTTTAAGTTGAAAGACCAAAATTTAAGACAATGTAGATGACTAGAGCTAATAAAGGATTACGACGTTGATATACTATACAATCCGGGGAAGAAAAATGTGGTAGTCGATGCTCCGAGTTGTAAGGAAATCATGAATACTAGTGTTCAGGCCATGGTAAGTCAAGTAGTAGCTTAGGATCTACGTCAACTAGCCAGTTTGGGAGTTCGCCTTCTTGAAACTCCAAAGGAAAAGGTTAATGTAGCAAGCATCTTTGTTAGTAATGAAGGAGAAAGAAAAATAGTTTGAGGATCCTGTTCTACGACAGCTTAAGAAAAAGGTGAGTTAGGGTACAATGAAAGGCTTTGAACTTACACAAAATGGAGTACTGTATTGCCAAAATAGATTATGTGTGCCTGATATTAATGGATTAAGAAGAGGATAATGGAAGAAGCCGATTATTCCCGCTATTCCATCTATTCAGGATCAACTAAGATGTATCATGACCTGAATGGGATATTTTGGTGGGGAGGCATGAAAAAGGACCTAGTAGAATTTGTGGCTCTATGTCCAAATTGCCAACAAGTCAAAGTAGAGCACCAAAAGCTAGGAAGTTATATGCAATGTATAGAGCTTCCAACATGGAAGTGGGATATGATTAATATGGATTTTGTTATTAGGTTGGCTCGCTCATTTCAGAAGTTTGACTCTATATGGGTAGTAGTTGATGACTCACAAAGTCAGTATACTTTTTGCCAGTTAAGAGTGAATATATAGCTGAAGAGTATACTAAGCTATACCTCAAGAGATAGTCAGGCTAATGGGGTCCTAATCTCCATTATATCTGATCGGGGGCTTAATTCACTGCAAAGTTTTGGAAGTCCTTCCCAACGAGTTTAGGGACAAAAGTGAATTTGAGTACAACATTCCACCCTCAGACAGACAGTCAAGCTGAGTGCACTATTCAAGGACTTGAAGATATGTTGCGAGCTTATGCATTGGACTTTAAAGGTAGTTGGGTGGATCATTTTCCACTTAATGAATTTTCTAATAATAATAGATACCACTCGAGTATCAAGATGGCACCTTATGAAGCATTATATGGAAGGAAACGTAGTTCACCAATTGAATGGTTTGAAGTGGGTCAAACCACCTTGCTTTTACCAGATCTAGTAGAACAAGCCATGGAAATCTGAGGGCAATACAACAGTGGCTAGAAATAGCCCAACATCGTCAAAAATCATATGCGAATGCTAGAAGGAGAGGACTTAGAATTTTCAGTAGGGGATTGGGTATTCTTAAAGGTAACTCCAATAAAAGGGGTTATGAGATTTGGTAAGAAAGGAAAACTGAGCCCACATTACATAGGTCCATACAAAATTATTAAGAAGTTTGGGCAGGTTGCATTTAAATTAGACCTACACCAAGAGATTTCAATGGTTCATCTAGCTTTTCATGTCTCAATGCTTCAAAAATGCATAGGTGACCCATCTGGTGTTACTCCTATTGAAGTTTTGCAGGTTATAGAAGATCTCACCCATGAAGAGGTACCTATTGCTATTCTAGATCATCAAGTTAAGAAGATAAGGAATAAAGAAATAGTTTCAGTAAAAGTACTCCAGAGAAACCAACAAGCAGAAGAGATAACATAGGAGGTTGAGGATGTGATGAAATCAAAATGCCCTAACTTATTTGAAGCTAAAGAGGAAGTCCAACATGCAGAGTTGGGACACTAATAGGGACATATGATTGAATACTTAGTGTGTTGTCAAAAGCTTGTTTAAGGTTTAAACTTGGTTAAGCTATCCAATTGTGCTAATACTTGAGGACAAATGTTCCTAAAAGAGGGAGGATATAACACCCCACATCTTATATGTACCAGTCCTATGCAAATGAAACATGATATGGTTTAGTCAAATTAACACCCATTTTTAAAAGTGCTTGAATCTCATATTAAAGGGCGATATATACATCTAACGCTTAAGAGGATCGAGTGTATACAAGTTTATGTAAAATTAAGGAGATCACGACCCTAAACAAAGTGAGAAAATTGAGGTGCTTGCAAGACTTAGGAAGCTAGAAAGTGAGTCGCCTACTTGCTTCGCTTAAACTTGCTAGTTAGATGGAGATGAGGCCCAACACAGAATTTGTCCAAGTCCGATAATGAATAATGTTAGGGATAAGGGTGTGACTTAAGACCACATTTTAGCATCGTAAATGGACAATATTTATATCCCAAGATGAATAATACAAAGGGACCAAGTACATTTACAATTGACTTGTTGATTTGGCCCCAAACTAAGTGAAGAAAATTAGGAAAATGGATAATGAAGGCCCATCAACTTTGAGACCCATTTAGGCCCAAGTGATAGGGCCAAGCTGCTGCATCACTAGCTTGATTATATGTGTTAATATGTGGTCAGTATTTCAAGATAAATTTGGCAAAAGATTCCCTTTAAAAGGGCTTAAAAAATCAGCATCTTTAAGTTATTTCTAACTTGGGAAAAAATCAACTTTCATAAGGTTTTCTCTTTACTCTTTCTTTGCCTCGCAAAGCATCCACAAGGAGACTTTTAGGGTTCTTGGAGAAGTCCTACACCTTTAGGGTAAAGGTAAGTAAGAATACTTATGTGTTAGTATGGTTTTCTCATGAAAAATAAGAGACTATGTTGGTTAGGTATATGCTGAACCTTTTGGACAACATGTGTTCCAAGGATTGTTGTATACTTTTCTTGTTTATTTAGGAGCTTTTCTCCTCTTGGTTGGCTTGATTATGAAAGAAGGCTGTTTTTCTTAATTTGTTTCAGTTCTATAATGATGTATAAAGGTTGTTGCACTGTTTGGTTATATGTAAATGATCGAGCTTTAACATGTTATCCTAAGAGTGTTGTTTGTAGAAATTGTGGGCTGATTGATTGATATGGTCTCACATCCTCCACCTATTTTGAGGACTATTTTTGAACTTTTTTATGGCTATTTTTATGTATAAATATTGTGGGAACTATTTGGTTGAAGTTGGTAAAGGTTTGGAATTGTAGTAATGTAGCAAAGGAACGTAATGTTATACTGCCTACTTATATGTTATGTATAATTGTTACGTGTTGTGCTTTGTGAGGAGTTGTAAGAATATGCATAAGAATTGTTATTAGAAAATATGGATGTTACTTTTATAAGATTGGACTACCAAGATGTGTTACTTAGATGCTAATACTAGTCATATTGACTACTCTATTGTAGATAAATATTTGGAGGAAAGGGAGGTCATTTCAAGGTAATAGCGAGGTGGTACAACGAGGTATGTAAGGCTACTCGATTTCGTATTATTTGGCATGAAATATAGATCCCTCCTTGGCACATAAAGGCACTTACCAACTCTAATACAACTGTTAACCGTGTCTCCACTCTTTCACATGTTCATATGCTCCAATACATAGTTACCTTCAAATCTGCATATGTACTTGGATACCAAGATACGTAGGTTCTTGTTGCTAAATAAAGTTCACGAGTTGTTTCATCTCATACACATTTCATTATTTGTGTAACATACTCTTTTCATTGTCGTATTATCTTGTATGATTATTTACATGTCTCATGCTACATGTACAGTCCTACAACTATAATATTATAACCACCAAAAGAATCATCTCGAAAGAAATTGAAAGATAAAGTAAAATATATTGCTTATTGATGGGTGGTAACCCGAAGGGTGGAAAAATCACCTAGCCAAGGTCAATCCTATCACGAGGACACGGGGTATCCCAAGAGGTGAAAGGAAAAGCCTAAGCAGGGCAGATCCTGATATAGATTTACCGCTGAACAGCTGGTCATTTGTATTACATGGCGTGCACAGATTATACAGTAAAGGTAAAGTAATAAAAAGAACATAAAGTACATGATCCCATAGTATAACTAAAATTAGTCTCCTATCCTTACACCAGTGCATAGTTTCATTCGAGTTGTTACTTTATATACAGAATTTCTTGCCTTACATATTTAGTACATTATCTCGTACTGACGTCCCTTGTGGGGACCTGCATTTCATGTTGCAGGTACAGGTGCTAGTAGCTCTCCCCAGTAGGAGTACAGGATATCCAATTGTTGTCACCAAGCTCCAGGTTGCTTCAGAGCTTTGTGTGTTTAGAACTTTTATTTTTATATTGTATAGTTAGTCGAGGTAGGGCCTATCCCGACCCTTATCAGATACTTTTCCTTATCTTGAGGCGTTGTAAACTATGTATATTAAAGTGTGGTCATCTCTCGTACTGTAGACAACATGTCCCCAACGAACTAGTCATATGCATTTCCTTTGGCTTGTTATTACTGCTTACTTTCTTAAAAGCATGTTGAATGTAGAAATCCCTTATAATATGCATAAAAAGCACATTGATACAGGTTGGTTCTCCCGAGCCTTATTGGCAACGGGTGCCAGTCCGCCTTAACGGGACTTTGGGCGTGACATCTTAAACTTGAGTTTTCTTAATGTAGACTTTAAGAGAACTTGGAGCTTGAAGAGAATACTTGAGATTCAGAATTAAGCTTGGTACACTTGAATTTGGATGAAATATTTGGTTAAGTCTTGGAGAGGGTTTTGAGAAGGTCTTGAGTGATATAGAATTGAAAAATGGCTAAGTATAGGTGTTTTCACACATAAGTCGGAATGGGGCTATGACAACAATGCCCTTGTGTCGAAATGAAAATTTGAGGAAAATCTAACACTGGTCCATGTTAGGTTCACGGTGCATATCCATCACGTTGGCCCAGTTTGTACTGCTCCGCGCCCCTGGCGCATCGTGTGCAGGGCGCAGATACACACTGGATAAAGAAATTTTGTAAAAATTATTTTTCGCTACAGGTCATCTAAAATTGGGGTTATACTCGTTTGCTACTCAATTTTTCCCCTTATCGAGAATACGAAGTTAGATTTTTGATATCACGTATGGATTTTGAGATATAAGGATATTACGATTATATGCATTTCCGAAACATAGTTTTGGGCGTTTTGGGACGTTTCAATATCTCTCCCTTGGGAACAATCCTCCTCGAATGTCAAACAAACAAACTTAAGAGAGGTAATCATCAGATTTCATCTTGACATGAATTCAACAAATGCATTTAAACATCATTTTCAAAAATCTCATCATGAATGTCAACAATCACCATAAACTTATCAACATAAACATGAATGCATGCAAAATGACATAAAGGCTGAAACTGAAGACTTGAAATCATATGGGGGGACTTAAATTAGTACCTTCGGATTGAGTAGAGTGGAAGAGACACGGATATTTCTTTCTCATGTCCGCCTCGGCTTCCCATGTGGCACTATCAACTTGTTGGTTCCTCCAAATGACCTTGACGAAAGCTACATCTTTATTTCTCAACCTCTTCCCTTGTCTGTCAAAAATCTCCACCAGGACTTCCTTATAAGTCAAAATATCTCCTACAACACCCACAACATCCAAGGGCACTATAGCACTTAGGTCACCCACACACTTCGTCAACATGACCACAAGGAAGACCGGATGAACCATATTCATCTCCATAGGCAACTCCAACTCATAGGCAACCTTACCCACTCTCCTTAAAACTTTATGAGGACTCACAAACCTTTGGCTTAATTTTCCCTTCTTTCCAAACTAGAGCACACGATTCATAGGTGAGACTTTCAAGTAAACCCAATCACCAACCTTAAACTTAAAATCTCTTCTCCTCAAATCGGAGTAATACTTTTGTCTACTTTGGGCTATTCTCAATCTCTCCATTATCAACCTCACTATCTCCAAGGCCTCCAAGACCAAGTCCAAGCCTGCAAAGCCATTTCACCCACTTCAAACCACCCAACCGCAGATCTACAATGCCTACCATAAAGTGTTTGAAAAGAAGCCATACCAATGCTTCAGTGGTAGCTATTGTTGTAAGTAAACGCAATGTGTGGAACATGTTTATCCCAACTACCTTTAAACTCTAAAACACAAGGTCTAAGCATATCCTTAATAGTTTAGATAGTCCTGTCGGCTTGACCATCCATTTGAGGATGAAAGGTCATGCTAAGTTTAACCTTGGTACCAAGAACTCTTTGGAAGGACCTCCAAAAGTGCAAAGTGAATTGAGCACCACGATCTGAAATGATGGACAGTGGCACCCCCATGCAATCTAACCAACTCATGTACATACAACTTGGCATAATCTTTGGAACCATAAGTAGTATTAGCTGGTAAGAAATGAGCCGACTTTGTCATTCTATCTATAACAACCCAAATAATAAAGTCAAACTGTTTCCTAGTCTTAGGCAACCCAACCAGCAAAATCCATGTTGATCTATTCCCACTTCCAAATAGGAATCTCTATATCTTGGTCTAGGACACCCGACTTTTGATGTTCGGCTTTCACTTGTTGGCAATTGTGACATCCGGATACTAACTTGGCAATATCTCTCTTCATACCACTCCACCAATACACTTCCCTTAAGTCTTTATACATCTTTGTAGAACCGGGGTGAATGGAATAGGATGAATTATAGGCATCTTTCAAGACAAATTCTTTCAAATAATCCATATTTGGCAAACACAATTTAAAACGACTCCAAAAAGTACCTAAAAATATGCCTCGAAAGTGCAAAAATGTTAATTTTCATATATTTAAAAATCCATGCGTGATATCAAAAATCTGACATCATATTCTTGTCTTGGGTGTCAAATTGAGTGGGAAATGAGTCTAACCCCGATTATAGAGCAAACAAATAACAATTTAATTTTTCCGAGAATTGATTTCCAGTGAGTAATGCACGTTGCTGGCACAACACGCCATAGTGTATTTTGTGCCCAGTTTTATTAGTTTGGTCCAAGGCTTTTGGATCTTAGGCACAAGACCCTAAGTGTTCCCATGAGTGAAAATGCCTATACTTAGCCTTATTTCACCCTCTTATCATTCAAGACATTCCCAAATAATCTCTCAAACACTTAGAGATTATTTCATATCCAAATTTCAAATCTCAAAACTCATTCAGATCTTAAGGTTGTCATTCAAGCTTTAAGTCTCCATCTCCAATCTTCTTCAAGAATTCTCCAATGTCAAGGTATGTGGGTCTCTTTCATAGGTTCCTTTCACCCATGATGCCCAAGCTTTCTTTTACTTCAAAGTGCATTATTTAAAGTTGATTTATTCATGTGTCTTACTTATTATGAATTTCACTACATACTATATTAGGGTTTCATGAAAGTATGGTTGTTTAAACATGTTTTGAGCTATGAATCTAAGATCTATTGTGAGATTTGATGAAGGATTTTGATGTATGTTTCTTGAATGTGTTACACAGTATCTATTGATGGTCTACATTGAATTTTCTAGCATGATTTCACTCTTAAATTGCATGGTTTTTCACTAGCACTATACATCCACCAAGTGTTTAATAAAATGTCTGGTTATGATTTTCTTGAGGAATGAAGGTCCAATTCATGTCTTATGAGTTGAATGACTAAATGATGATGAAAGTAATGTATGTATATGATATTATATCTATAGTTTTGGGCATTGACCAAGCCTCTCTCTAGAGGTTGTAGGCCCGGATAACCTTGTGAGGGGTTTGTACCTTGATCACCTCGCTCGGGAGGTGGTAAGCCCGTGCATCCTTGTTAATTCGACCAACTCACTCGGGAGGTGGTAGTCCTATGCAACCATGTCGAGTGATTTGTACCTTGATTAGCTTGTTGGGTGGTTTTACCTCATCAACCTTGTTGGGGGGTTTTGTACCTCGTTAACCAATTGAGGGGTTCATACCTCATTTGCCTCTCCAAGGGGGTGGTAGAGCTTGGGTATTCACTAATAATGGTCTTTCCTTTATGTTCATATAAGCATGATTTTTACTTCAAGCATCATTCATACATGTCATATTGTTATATGCTTATTCATTGCCTATGTTATGCATTTTGATCATAGTGCTTATCCCTTGTTGCATTGCATCCTACATACTTAGTACATTCAAACATACTAATCCATACTCTATGCTACAAGATGTTACCATATAGGAACCGGAGCCCCATTTGATCCTCCTCCTCCACGTGGCTAGTATGATCTCTCTAAAGCTAGTTGGTAAGTCCTCCACTTTGGGGACATTGACTCTAATATTATGCTATGCATAAAGAATCCCTTTTCTTTTTATTATGTATTTGGCTATGAGGGTGAGTCCGGTTGCTTGTCTTGACCCTCCGCTAAGTTCTATGATTAGAGATGTTGTTGGACGTATTATGTTTAATGATATGAGCTTTGACTCTCTCTTGACTCTTGATTTTCATGATATAAAAGTTGTCTCTTAGCCCCTTTATCCGTATTTACCATCTCTTGATGTATTTTATTGCTTCCACGACCAAGGAGTGTAATGATATTTTAAGAGGCTTGCTTGGGGCCCCTCCGAGTTCCCCATGTGTTGTGTCACGTCTAGGCCCTAGGCTTGAGCTGTGAAAATACTTTGGTATCAGAGCACTAGGTTATTAGGTCCTCGACATCCAAAACACCATATTGCTTAGAGTATTATTCATAGTTGTAAAGCATGCCACGACTATGAATATGAGGCTGTGAGGCGTTCTAGGAAATGTTTCATTTCTTCATGATCTATGTCGTGCGATAGTGTTAGGTCCCCTTGGGCTTATTGCTAATCCTTAACCATTACATTTTAGGATATGTCTCACACTACTCAGAAGGGCGATATATTGAATGTAGAGGTTAGCAATGCTCTATGGGTATTGGCCAAAGTGGTGATAAAATTGATGACTCACCTCAACCAATGAGTAAGTTCTCCTGAGACTTCAAATGGTAAGAGAAGGGGTAGTGAGGCCAATAGGGCTTGGTTTGAAGGAAAGTTCCAAAGTCTCAAGGATAGAGGTGATGTTATGTGTCCCAACATATGGTAAGGTTCATAGAGGCCCATGTTTTAGAAGCACCAATGCTTGCTTCGGTTGTGGTGAAGAGAGACATGAGAGGAGGGATTGTCCTTGTAAATATAATAAGAGTAAAGGGGGTGATGATAGGGTGACTCATCTTAGATGTCCAATATATGGGAGGAATCATAGTACTGCATATTGGAGGACACAGGTGTATGCTTTCGGTGTGGTGAGATGGGTCATAAAATTTTGGATTGTCCATATGCTCAAAATAAAGGTAAGGATGGTCGACCACAAGGGCAAGGTGGTCATGTTGATCAAGGGGCTCGAGGAGGGGATAAGGTGCCCGTGTTACTACGGGTTGGTTGAAATTTCCTTTGGTTTTGATGTGTATACCTTGATGGACTCGGTTGCCACTATCTCTTTCATTATTCTTCCTTATTGCTAGTAGGCTTCAAGTGTGCCTGAGTTGTTGTGTGAACATTTGAAGTCTACCCCCTTTTGTTGAGTCTATTATTGTTATGAGTTTCACAAGTATTGCTCCGTGTCCATATTGCAATAGGTCTTGCCTGGTGACTTATTGGGTTTGATGTGGTAGATTTTGATGCCATACTTGGGATGGATCAGTTGCATGAGATGTTGTGTTTCCTTAGATAATAGAACCTATAGAGTTAGATTCCAAGTCCCTACTAAACCCATCTTGAGTGTGGGCTTGTAATATTGTTGTGAAGGGGCAGTAAGTTCATTTCTTGTCTTAAGGTACAATTGATCTCTAAGGGTTGCATTTATCATCTTGTAAGAATTAGCGGTGTTAAATCTAAGTCACTTCTATTGAATTGTTTTCGAAGATCAAAGAGTTAGTGAATGTCCTTTTTGATATTTTGAATTTGGGGTGGTGCCTTTTGGTTCTCTTAAGCACCAGTTATGTATATAGGTCTCATGAATAGGGTCTTTAAACCCTACCTTGTTATGCTTGTGATAGAACTTGGTGGTGATATGTTGGGTTGCATCCAGAAGTGATGAGAAACATATGAGTCATTTGAGGGTAGTACTACAAAGTTTAAGGAAGAAGGTCGAGTGCTATATAGGAGAGATGGGATTTTGGGTTGTAATACGTTGCCTTCCTAGGTCGTGTAGTACTGAGTAATGGCATTAAGGTGGACCCTAATAAAACAAAGGTGATTGGAGATTATCCTAGACCATTGACCCCGTCAGATATTAACGACGTCTTGGACTTAGCGGGTATTACCAGAGGTTTATGGATAGGTTTTCTTCCATAACTTATCCTATGACTTAGTTGACCCCATGTAAGGCTAATTTGAGTGGACCAATGAGTGTGAATAGAGTTTCTAAAACCTTGAATGTGAAGCTTATATCTTCTCCTATCTTGGCTCTACCGGATGGGTTGTGGGGGTTGTTATGCATTGTTATGCATTAAGAATTGGTTGGGTGGTGTTTTGATGCTAAATGTTATGGTGATAGCATATGCTTCTAAACAACTTATGATGCTTGGAGAGGATTATCCTACCCATGATCTTAAATTAGCAGCCGTGGTATTTGCATTAAAGATGTGGTGTCGCTATTAGTATGGAGTGCATGCTGATGTGTTCACCGATCATAAGAATCTCCAATATGTCTTCACTAAAAAAGGATCTCAAATTGAGGCAAAGAAGGTTGTTAGAACTTCTTAAGGATTATGATATAAGTGTGCATTATCATCCCGATAAGGCTAATGTTGTGGCAGATGCTTTGAGTAAGGTGTCTATGGGTAGCCTAGCTGAAGTTAATGATGGTGGAAACGGGGTGGATAGGGAGGTCCATCGATTGGCTAGAATGGTAGTTAGGTTGGAAGAGGTTGATAATGGTGGTAGTGTTGTTGTTGATGGCTCTAAATCTTCATTGATTGAGGAGGCGAAAGTTGAGCAAGATCTTGAACCTATTTTATTAGAATTGAAGCAATTGGTAAAAGATGGTAAGGTGGAGGTTGTCTCCCAAAGCGGGAGATGGTATCGGTAGATACCAAGGTAGGTTATGTGTGCATTGTGTTGATGGCTTAAGAGGAAAGATTCTTGATGAGGCTCATGGTTCTTCTTATTCTATTCACCCCGAGTCTACTAAGATGTATAGAGATTTGAGAGAGGTGTATTGGTGGGGAGGCATAAAGAGGGACATTGCCAAATTTGTATTCAGTTGTCATTTTTGCCAACAAGTCAAGGCCGAACATCAAAGGTTGGGTGGCCTAGCCCAAGACATAGAGATTTCTACTTGGAAGTGTGAAGAGATTAATATGGATTTTGTGGTTGGGTTGCCCAAGACTAGAAAGGGTTTTGATCCCATTTAGGTGGTGTTTGATAGGATGAAAGAATTGGCTCACTTTATACCAGTTAAGACTACATATGGGGCTAAAGATTATGCTAGGTTGTACATTCATGACTGGGGGAGGTTGCATGGGTTTCCTTGTCCATCATATCAGATCTTGGTGCACAATTCACTTCACCCTTTTGGAGGTCCTTCCAAGGAGGTATTGGAACCATGGTAAAGCTTATTCGAAAACTTGGTGACATACTTAGGGCTTGTATATTGGAGCTTAAGGGTAGTCGGGATGGTCATCTTCCATTGATTGATTTAGCGTATTAGAATCGCTATCATTCTAGTATTGGTATGGCTCCTTTTGAGGCTTTTTATGGTAGACATTGTAGATCACTAGTTGGGTGTATTGAGATAGGAGTAGTGGCTTTGATGAGTCTGGATCTAGTTATGGAGGCTCTTGAGAAGGTAAGAATGATTAGTGGAATGTTGGAAACAACCCAAGTCATCAAAAAAATCCTATGCCGATGTGAGAATGAGAGACCTTGAACTTAAGGTTGGTAATTGGATCTATTTGAAGGTTTCACCCATGAAGGGTGTGGTTCATTTTGGTAAGAAGGATAAGTTAAGCCCAAGATATGGGGGTCCTTAATAGAGTGTTGAGGAGTATAGGTAAGGTTGCATGCAAATTGGAGTTGCCTATGAATAGGGATATGGTTTGTCCGACTCTTCATGCATCTAGGTTGAGGAGATGCATTGTTGACTCAAGTGCTATAGAACTTTTGAAGTTGTGGGTGTTGTGGAGGATAGGTTGGCTTAAGAGAAGATCCAGGTGGAGATATTGGGTAGATATATGGGAAGATTTGATTAATAAGGATGTGGTGTTTGTCAAGGCACATTGGAAGAATCGTCTAGTCGATAGTTTCAATCGAGGAGCTAGAGAGGGTATGGAGAAGCGATATCCGAACCTATTTCACTCTATTCAAACATGTGATAACACATCACGTCATTTTCTTTTATGATTCCAAATCTTATGTTTCAGCCCCTATCTCATTTGCATGTATTCATGTTTATGTTAACAAGTTCACGATGATTTTGACACTTATATTAACATTTTGAAAATGGTGCTTTAAGTATGTTGTCTCATTCTTGTTAAGGCTGATTTCTTCATGATTAACCTTCTCATATGCTCTTCTTTGACATTCGGGGACGAATGTCCCCAAGGGGGAGATATTGAAATGACCTCAAAAAGTGCTCAAAAATGTGTCTCAGAAGTACCTGGAATCGTAATTTTCATATATCTCAAACTTCGTGTGTCATATCGCAAATTTGACTTCATATTCTTTTTCAGGGGGTCAAATTGTGTGGGGAATGGATCTACCCTCGATTTTACAAAAAATGATCGCTATTTCATTTTTCTAAAAATCGATTTCTAGTGAGTAGTGCGAGTTGCTGGTGCGATGCGCCATGTTGTATTTTGTGTCCAGTTTTATTAGTTCGGTCCAAGGCTTTTGGTCCTTAGGCCCAAGTATTCCCATGCCTGAAAATACTTATACTTAGCCTAATTTCACCCTCTTATCATTCAAGACATTCCCAAATACTCTCTCAAACACAGACAATATTTCACCTCTAAATTTCAAGTACGAAATCTTATCCGGATCTTAAGGTTCTCATTCACGCTTCAAGTCTCCATCTCCAATAATCCTCAAGGATTCTCCAAAGTCAACATATGTGGCTTTCTTTCATGGGTTCCTTTCACCCGTGATGCCCAAGTTTCCTTTTACTTAAAAGTGCATGATTTAAAGTTTATTTATTCATGGGTCTTACTTATTATGAATTTCACTGCACACTATCTTGGGTTCATGAAAGAATGTTTGTTTAAGCATGTTTTGAGCTATGAATCTAAGGCCTAATGTGATATTTGATGAAGGGTTTTAATGTATATTGAGTGAGGGTGTTATCAAGTATCTATTGATGGTCTTACATTGAATTTTCTAGCATGATTTCACTCTTGAATTTCATGGTTTTGCACTAGCACTACACATCCGCCAAATGTTTCATCAAATGTTCGGTTATGATTTTCTTGAGGAATTGAAGGTATAATGCATATCTTATGAGTTTAATGACTATATGATGATGAAAGGAACATATGTATATGATATTATCTCTATAGTGTTGGGAATTTACCAAGCCTCGCTCCGGAGGTTATAGGCCTGGGTAACCGTGTTGAGGGGTTTGTACCTCGATCACCTCGCTCGAGAGGTGGTAGGACCATGCAACCTTACTGAGGGGTTTGTACCTTGATCACCTTGCTCAGGAAGTCGTAGTCTCATGCAACCATGTCGAGGGATTTGTACCTTGATAACCTTGTTGGGGGGTTTGTATCTCATCAACCTTGTTGGGGGATTCGTACCTCATCAACAAATTGAGGGGTTCATACCTTATTCGTCTCTCCAAGGGGGTTGTAGGCCTTGGATATTCATGAATAATGGTCTCTCCTTACACATGTATTATGTTTTATATAAGCATGATTTTTTACTTCAAGCATCATTCATATGTGTTATGCATTTTGCTCATAGTGCTTATCCCTTGTTGCATTGTATCCTAATTACTTAGTACATTCAAACGTACTAACGCAAACTCTATGCCTATATGATGTTACCATGTAGGAACCAGAGCCCCACTTGATCATCCTCCTCCACGTGGCTAGAACGATCTCTCTAAAGCTAGTTAGTGAGCCCTCTACTTCGGGTACATTAACTTTAATCTTATGCTATTTATAAAAGTAAGCCCGATTGCTTATCTTGGCCCCCGCTAATTTCTATGGTTTAGAGGTATTGTTGGAGAAGTTACGTTTAATGCTATGAGCTTTGACTCTCTCTTGACTTTTGATTTTTATGATACAAAGTTGTTCCTTAGCCCCGGTTATCCCTATTTACTATCTCTTGATGTATTTATTGCTTCCGCGATCAAGGATGTGTAATGATATGTTAAGAGTATTGCTTAGGGTCCCTCCGGGTTCCCCATATGTCATGTCATGTCTACACCCTAAGCTTTGGTCATGACACAATCTACCTTGGTACCTAAGGGCACCATCTCCCCCTTGGAGAAACTCCACTTTACCATCTCTCAAGAAGGCTTTCAATTTTAGCAAGGTGGGGTCAAGATCTTGTTTTGCCTTCACCTCCTCAATTAAGAAATATTTACAACCATCAATAACCACTACATCACCATTATCAACTTCATCCAACCTAACCCCCAACCTAGCCAACCGATGAACCTCCTTAGCCACCTCTTTGGTACCATCATCAACGTGGGCTAGACTATCCACAAACACCCTACTTAGAGCATCGACCACAATATTTGCTATACTGGAGTAATAATGCACACTTATATCATAAACTTTGTAGAGCTATAACCACCTTATATGTCTCAAGTTAAGATCTTTTGGTGAACACATATTGGAGACTCACGTGGTCGGTAAACACATCAACCTGAATCCCATACAAGTAGTGATGCCAAATTTTCAAAGCAAATACCACGACTCCCAATTCAAGATCAGGGGTGGGATAATTCTTCTCATGCACCTTAAGTTGTCAAGAGGCATATTCTATCATCTTACCACTTTCCATCAAAACATACCCAAAAATAATTCTTGAGGCATCACAATATAAAACAAACCCTTGCGGTAGAGACAAGATAGGAGCAAAGACAAGCTAATCTTTCAAAGATTGGAAACTCTTTTCACACTCATTGGTCTACACAAATTTCACCTTCTTTTGTATTAACTTAGTCATGGGAGAAGCAATAGAAGACAATCCATTTACAAACCTTCGATAATAATCCGCCAAACCCAAGAAACTTCTAATGTCCGATGGAGTCTATCACGACCCGGACCTAGGGCCTAGATGTGACACGGCAATGGGGAACCTGAAGGGACCCAAAACAAGCGTCTTAGCATATCATTAGACATTCTTGATTACGAAAGCAATTAAATAACAAGAAGCCAACATAAAATAAGGATAAGGGGGCTAAGAGAGTCTTTCATAACTTTAAAACATACAAGAGTCAAGAGAGTCAAGCCCAAAGCATCATTACATAACTTGTCCAACAACACCTCTAAACTTAGAATTGAGTGGGGGCCAAGACAACTTTCCAAGCTCACCCTCATAGTCAAAATCATACAATGAAAGAAAGAGAGTCTTTACATAACATAAGATCAAAAGATATCATTCTCGGAGTTGAGGACTCACCAAACTTGCTTCAAAAAGATAGTACTAGCCACGTGGAGGAGGAAGAAGATCAAGTGAAGCTCCGGTTCCTTCATGGTAACATCGTGTAGGCATAAAGTATGTGTTAGTATGTTTGAATGTACTAACTGTGTAGGATGTAATGCAATAAGAGATTGGAAATATAAGCAAAATGTGCACATATAGGCAATAGATGAGCATAGTAACAATATGGCATACATGAATGATGCTGGAAGTAAAGTTGTCACACCCCAAGTTCTGTTAGGGCGGACTAGCACCCGTTGCCGATGGCGCCCGGGAGAACCATTCTATATCTATGTGCTTTCTATACATATTATAAGGGATTCTTATGTTCAACATGCCTTTAAGAAAGTAAACAGTGATAACAAGCTAAAAGGATATGCGTATGGCTAGGCCATTGGGGCCATGGTGTTTAAAGTACGAGACATGACCACACTTTAATTTACATAGTCTACAAAGACTCTAGATAAGGAAAAGTATCTGATAAGGGTTAGGACAGGCCTCACCTTGACTAACTGTATAATACAAAAATATAAGCTCTAGACACACACAAAGTTTGAAGCAACCTGGAGCTTTGTAATAGCAGCTGGACATCCTGTACTCCTACTGAGGAGATCTACTAACACCAGTACCTGCAGCATGAAATGCAGGTCCCGCGTAAGAGACATCAGTATAAGATAATGTACTAAATATGTATGGCAGGAAATACTATATATGAAGTAACAACTCAAATGAAACTATACATTGGTGTAGGATAAGAGTCTACCCTTAGTTGTATTGTGGGATCATGTACTTTATGTTCTTTTTATTATTTTGCCTTTACTGTATAATCTATTCACAACATGTATTACAAATGACCAGCT
Organism: Solanum ossicruentum; assembly: GCA_025774065.1. Lineage (NCBI taxonomy): Eukaryota > Viridiplantae > Streptophyta > Magnoliopsida > Solanales > Solanaceae > Solanum > Solanum ossicruentum. Next base: position 3,515 of record JAOTQR010115548.1, on the reverse strand, counting down.
GATCAATGGTGAATCTATATTGGGATCGGCCCTTGCTAGGCTTTTCCTATGCCCTTTGGGCTACCCCCCGTGATAGGATCGACCCTGGCTAGGTAGTTCTTCCACCCCTCGGGTTACTACCCATCCATAAGTAATATACTTTTATCTTTCAATTACCTTTGGGATGATTCTTTTGGTGTTCATAATATTTTAACTGGAGGATTGTAGATACAGCATATGACATGTAAATAATCACAAAAGACAACACCATATTGAAAGGAGTAGGTTACACAAATAATGAAATGCATAGGAGGTCGAAGAACACATGAATTTTATTTAGTAGAACGAACTCGTTTATCTTGGTATCCAAGTATGTATGCAGATTTAAAGGTGACTATGTATGGGAGCATATGAACATGTGGAATAGTGGAGACATGGCTGGTTGTTATGTCGAAGTAGATAAGAGCTTCTATGTACCAAGGAAGAACCTAGGTTTCATGCCAAGTAATACGAAATCGAGTAGCCTTACATTCCTCGTTGTATGACCTCACTACTATCTTGGAGTGACTGCTCTTTCCCTAAAATATTTATCTACAATATATTAGGCAATAATACTAGTATTAGCAGCAAAGAAACACTTCTTGAAAGCACAATATCATAAAAACTAACACCCAGGCAGCAAGATTTTAATTAGCGATGCAAGGGCATTTCTTCAACCTTTTCATATATAATCGTATCTTCTAACAACCGTTCTTATATACATGTCATATACATCTTGTTTTAGGCCCTTAATAGTCTTACAATAGCACACAATGCAGAACACATAACAATTCTATGCAACATACAAATAGACGACATAACGTTACATCCCTTCGCCATATTTCGACGTCAACAATCCCGAACCTGTTTCAACTTTACCCAAACTGTATCCAACATTTTTTATACATAAAACAAGTCTTACAATAGTACACATATAGTCCCAAATTAGGTGAAGGTCGTGGAACAACAAATTACAATTATCAGCTCCTAGGTTTCTTTTAAGAGTACAATTACGATGTCGTACAACAACTGATCTTTGCAGACTATAAAAGTGGTGCAGTAGCTTAGTTGCATCACTAAAAAAATATAACTTGTTAAAAACATAAGTCTTGCTTCAGAATTCACCCAAACAAGAAGAGAAAATCATCTTAAATAACAAAAAAAGTTCACAACAATCCTTAGGACACAAGCTATCCAAATTTCCAGCACAAACATGCTAGCATATACTTCTTGTTTTTCATGGGATAAGTATAATAAATACATGGATATTTCCACTTACCTTATCCTTTAATATTTATGTCTCCTCCAATAACCCTAGAGGGTTGTGTAGGCTGCCTTGTGAAGTGAAATAAAGAGAGAAAAGGAGGCTTTAAGAAAGCTGAAAATGGCTCCAAAGTAAAATGAGTTAAGGTACTACTTTTGAGCCCTTATAAAGGCTCTCTTTGGCCGGTTCTCTTTGGCCAAATTTCTTTATAACTTTTGACCATATATTAAATTTATTAATAGCCTTGTGATGCATCATCTTGGCCCTTATACTTGGGCTAAATAGGTCTCAAAGTTGATGGGCCTTGGCTGCCCATTTTCCAAATTCCTCTTAGTTTTGGGCCAAACTAGTCAATTGGGTTGTAATGTACTTGGACCCTTTTTACATTCTTCTTGGACTGAAAATAAGGTCCATTTATGATGCTAAAACATGGGCTAAAGTTACACCTTTAACATGGATTTTATTCATAATCGAACAAGAACAAACTCGACGTCGGGCCTCATCTTCATTTAGCCAGTAAATTTAAGCTAAGTAAGTCAGATACTCACCTGCTAGCTTCCTAAGTCCTATAAGCACCTCAATTCTCTCACTTTGTTTAGGGCCGGTATTTCCTCAATTCAACTTAAAACTTATTTACACTTGATACTCTTCAGCATTAGACATACATATCGCCCTTTAATTGGAGATTCAAGCACTTTTAAAAATTGGCGTTAATTTGAAAAGTCATATCATGTTTCATTTGCATAGTACTAGTATTTTAATATATGGGGTGTACATCCACCCCCCCTCCCCCGGGAACATTCATCCTCGAATGTTAGCACAATTGGATAGCTTAACCAAGTTTAAATATTTACTTACACAAACTTTTGACAACACATTAAGTATTCAGTCACACATACCTATTAGTGTCCCAATTCTGCATGTTGGAATTCCTCTTTAACTTCAAATAATTGAGGGTATTTTTCCTTCATCGCGTTCTCGGCCTCCCATGTTTTTCTTCTACTTGTTGGTTTCTCCAAAGTACTTTTACTGAAGCTATTTCTTTATTCCTTAGCTTCTTAACTTGACGATCTAGAATAGCAATAGGTACCTCTTCATATGCGAGATCTTCTACAACTTGCATGTCTTCAATAGGAGTGATACGAAATGGGCCACCTATGCATTTTTGAAGCATTGAGACATGAAAAACTAGATAAACCATTGAAAGCTCTTGGGGTAGCTCTAGTTCATATGCAACCTGCCCAAACTTTTTAATAAACTGATATGTCCCTAATAACGTGGGCTCAGTTTTCCTTTCTTACCAAATCTGATAACCCCTTTCATTGGAGACACCTTCAAAAATACCCAATCCCCTACTGAGTCCCCTCCTCCTAGCATCCACATATGATTCGTGATGATTTTGGGCTGTTTCTAGGCGCTGCTGTATTACCATAACTTTTTCCATGGCTTGTTGTACTAGATCTGGCCCAAGCAAGGTGGTTTCACCCACTTCAAACCATCCGATTGGCGATCCACATTTCCTCCCATACAAAGCTTCATAAGGTGCCATCTTGATACTTGTGTGGTATCTATTATTATAGGCAAATTCAATAAGTGGCAAATGGTCCACGCAACTACCTTTAAAGTCCAATGCACAAGCTCGCAACATATCTTCAAGTGTCTTAATGGTGAGTTCTGCTTGACCGTCTGTCCGAGGGTGGAAAGTTATACTCAAATTCACCTGTATCCCCAAACTCCTTTAGAAGGACTTCCAAAACTTTGCAGTGAATTGAGCTCCTCGGTCAGATATAATTAGAGATTGGGACTCCATGTAGCCTGACTATATCTTTGAGGTATAGCTTGGCATACTCTTCGACTATATAATCAATTTTGACTGGCAAGAAGTATGCTGACTTTGTGAGTCTGTATACTATTACCCATATAGACTTAAACTTTTGAAATAAGGGAGGCAAACCTGTAATAAAATCCATATTGATCATATCCCACTTCTAGGTTGGAAGATCTATACATTGCATATAATCGCCTGGCTTTTGGTGTTCTACTTTCACTTGTTGGCATGAAGGGCATTGAGCCACAAATTCAGCAAGGTCCTTTTTCATGCCTTCCTACCAAAACATTCCCTTCAGGTCATGGTACATCTTAGTCGATCCTGGATAGATGGAATATCGGGAATGATGGGCTTCTTCTATTATCCTCTTTCTTAATCCATTAATATTAGGCACATATAATCTAT
>JAOTQR010115539.1:7461-24967 GCA_025774065.1 Solanum ossicruentum | reverse complement strand
TTTCATGTATCAATGCTGAAGAAGTGTTTGGGAGATCCTGCTTTGGCAATTCCTATTGAGAGTACGGGAGTAAAGGATAGCTTGTCCTATGAGAAAATTCCAATCTAAATCCTTGATCCACAAGTTCATTAGCTGAGGAACAAAGAGATAGCCTCCATCATGGTTCTAGTGAGGAATTAATTTTTTGAAGAAGATACGTGGGAAGCTGAGGAAGCGGTGAAACTCAAATGCCCGCACCTATTCATGTCGAATGATGATGATGTCGAAGGTAATATCCCTATCATTAATACTATTAAAGTTCCTTTCTTAAATTGATATACTAATTCCATTCTTGAGTCTAAGATAGACATGAAGAAAGTGGTAGATACATGAGAGTTTGAGGGTTCCCGAGTGAGGAATGAGATGAGTTTTGACGTTACTCGTGCTTTTATTCTAACTTTACTCTTCATTTGAAGGCAAACGATCCCAAGGAAGAGATGATGTAACACCCCATAAAATTATCGAAACACCTCTAAAATGTATCGTGCGCATAATGACTCTCCCAAAGCTTTGATGGGTAATCCGAGATAGGATTTGCGATCAGCACAGAAAATCGAGTGGGAAAATGGTCTCGCCCCATTTAAGAGCATTCGAGTCGAAAAGTTATTTTCGCTAATTAATACTAGGTCAGTGTCTGTCTGTGCCCTTGGCGCAACACGGAGGGGGCTAGGAGTAATACTTTGCTTTTTTAATTTTTCGATAGGAATTGAAAAGTCCAAAAATTCACAAAAATATACTGGTCCGCGCCCCTGGCCGTCGCGGACCAGTACATATTTTCTGATTTTTTTCTTTCAAATATGAGAAGGGTATTTTTAACCTATTTTAATACCCCAAAACATATGTTTCAGCTATTTTATTCGAATGAAGGGTTTCAAAACCCCTTTATTTCATAAGTCTAAGAGTAGATTCTGAGAGAAGAAGAAGAGATAGCTTGAGGGTTTCAAGGTTCAAGTTCAAATTTCCTTGAAGATTCGTACAATCTTCATTCCAGGTATGTAAAGGTTACCCAGAACATGTGATTGTTGTCTCATGTGCCCCCGTAATTGAATTAGGTTGATAGTTGATAGGTGATGGGTTTATGTTACAATTTCTTGAATACTATCTTGAGACTTACTATTATTCTACATGTATTTCGGTAAGTAGATGGCCATCATATCTTTAATTATGTATTCCACTGATTTATTGAGCTATTGTGTATACTATGCATGTTTAACTATTAAAGAACCCATGAATGAAGCTAGAGGTTGATATCTAGAGCCCAAATATCATATGTATGCATGATTGATATGGTCTTGGTCTTGATCTAAGTGAATACTAATGATAATGTGCTAAAATTGATGGAGTGTAAGTCCCGTAGAGTCTTTAAGAGGTCACACATGAGTTTTAAAGAATGATCATAATATTCCTGAGTTGAGAGATGATGATATCAACTTATGTCTTGTCCAAAAGAGACTAAAAGATGAGAAAACTTTGATGTTGATGTTTATGAGCGTGTTGAGTCCTGGAAGGAGTACTGAGCACCAAAGATGAGTAAAAATTAGTCCCACTCGGACTTATTAACTATGTGGCCAACGTAGAAGAGGATTGGACCATGAGAATGGATGTTTCTGTAGTCCCAAAAGAGGACTTGATATTATTATAAACCCCCTGATGTACACCCTTTTACCCCGAAAAGGTACTGGGCGCATACAATAATGACATCACTTTATTGTACCAGTATCAGCTCATAGGTGGTGGGTGTAGGTCAGAGAAACTCCCAAATAGGTCCCCTAATGATAGTACTTTGAAGTTAATGTGATAGTATGAGTCTTGATTGATGGTGATGTATTAGAGTTCTATTCCTGATCTTGAGCTGAGGTTGAGTGATTGATGAGATGATGTCATTTCATATTGTACAACCCGTATTGTTTACTTTAGCCAGTTTTACATATAATATATTCCACATACTAACGCCCCTTTAGCACTGCATCATTCCATGATGCAGATTCGGTAGATAGAGGAATTTAGTAGCCTAATCGTTGAGGTTCAGAGCTTCTTGATTTCAGATTGTGGTGAGTCCTCCTCGTATTCAGAGGATGGTTTTCTTTAGCTTTATCGAGTCATTTTACTTTGATTGTGGTAGCCATGGCCTGTCATGGTACCATCCTAGATAGTAGATAAGGGTTTTATTGACACAGACAAATGGCTTTTGATGTTGGGGTTCCTTTCCCCCTATTGTTCTACTTTTAAACTAAGTTTTTCTCCTTTATTTTGCTTCATATGATGGATGTTGATGATAAGTCTGATAGCCCAATGATAGTTAGAATATTCTTGAATATCTTCTATAAATGAATTGATTAAATGAATGCGATGAGACTAGGTGGTTCACTTGGGGACTAGTAATAGTCTTCGAGTGCCAGTTATGCCTAGGGTACCCTCTCGGAGTGTGACACAATCGGTACCAATGACAGATCCATGACTACCTCAACTCAATAAATAGTAAAAATACTCTAAAAGTCTGACTCTAATAGCTAGATGAAAGTAAATGATGGTCCTTCGAAGTAAAAGAGGCTCACCAACTCTACTGACTGCGATAGACCCTCAATGATGTGCCTGTTGATGATCTCTAAAACCTTTATCTACATAATAAATGATGCAGTGTCGAGTTGCATCAGTATGTGGAATGTACAGTATGTAAAATAGATGAATGTAATAGAAATAGGTAGAATAATATAGAAATAACATTAACTTAGAATAATAATCAAATTAGAATGTTAAATGTCTATCTAAAGTAGGAATAAAGAGTAGACAAGTGACCCATCAAGAAATCAAACATCATCAATCAAATCAGACTCAACTCAACTCATCTCATCTCATCTCAACTCGAGATACTCAGTGTGGGAAATTTTTGGGAGTTTCTCTTATCCAACAATAATCACTTATGAGCCATTGACCTTACAACATCGCACCAGTGTTGCCATGGCCATTCTATACTTGCCAGGTAGAGAATGAATCAAAAGCATAATGGATAATCCATAATGCAGTCGGCAATCAACAAGTCCACTATTGTTTCAAGGACTTCTATCAAGAGGGAACCTCAATGTAATGTAGTGGTTCTAATCCTCACCTATGCTTGGCAACATAGTTAATGAGTATGAGTTGGCTTTACTCTTATCCATTTCGATTCTCAATACTCCTCCTAAGACTCAATGCTCATAAGACTTATCCATCTCAATCAGCCTCGTGGAGGCACTTAACATCTGAATCAGTCTTACAGAGACTCTCATCATCATCATCAGTTCAACTCTCAATCAAATAGCTCAAGACTCATATCAATCATTAGGGAATAATCAATTTAGACAATTCTTTAGAGTTCATCTATAACTGCTACATGGAAAATCAAGTTCTATCCACCTATCATCATGCTCATATCACAATCACAACATTCTCAAGTCAAAGCTTTAGACTCAATCCCTAGGTTCATTCATGCATACTTTCAAAAGTTACATATAGGGTTTATATAATATCTCATGTAAAGTATTTAATTCAAGAAAACAAGTTTATGATGATCATCAACATATGAAAATACATGTAATTAATATAATTTTCAAGAAAATCTTCAAGAAATATTTATGGGACTCGTAGACTTTCAACCCCTCTATGACCATCTATAGGGCCCATGAGAGAACAATCTCATTCTTTAGGTAAGCTTACATACCTGGAATGAAGCTTTTGACAATCAGCCCTCAAGAATCCTCCTCGAACTCCTCAATTGTATGCTCCTCTTCTCTTTTCTTAACCCTAGCCTCTTTCAAGAACTTAGAGGCTTAGGAATGGGGTTGAAGATCCTTTTAATACTGAAAACAACCTATTTTGATTATGTCTTGAGTTTAGGAGGGTTTGGCCAATATCTAGAATGCCCCTCACGAATTAAAGGAAAAAAATTTCTGGTTCAGGAAAACCAGTTCGCGACACAGACTGGGCACGCACGAGGTATTGTTTTCCAAAAATTTTCCAAATGAGTTCTCAAAATCCTGTAAAGAAACTTTTTAAAAAAATTAAGTGTTGGTCCGCGACGGATGCACGTTGCGGCTTTGTCGCGCACCAACACTGATTTGCATATTCACATCGAAAAATTATCTTTTGATCTGATTGCTCTAAAAATCAACCGAGACCATTTTTCCACTCAACGTTTCATGCTGATCGCATATCCAGTCTCAGATATACCATTATATTATGGGAAGACACATTATGGGCACATCACTCCTCTAGGAGTATTTTTGATAATTTTACCGGGTGTTATATCATCTCCCTCTTGGGATCATTCTTCCTCGAATGATGAGTAAAGGTAGATATCAAGGCACAAATATACTCAAGACTCATCTCAATACTCAATCAATCAATCAAACTCTCGAGTCCTCATCAATCATCAACAAACTTTACTCAGACTCCGGAATGGATACATCAACTCAGATAGATAATTCAGTTCAGATCAAGAGTAGAGATATTATCTTAAACATTCTCACCATCAGGAACGAGTAGAATGTCAAAACTCAATCAATTCAAATCATTTAAACAGTTTTTCAATCAGTTGTTTGAACTCAAGAAGGAAGTCACTAACTCTAATCGAGAAAGGGGACCATCGTGATATACAAGACTTTGCGAGCATTCTCAAGCTCAACTTCCCACCCCAATTGTGCTCCCTTCCATGGCATTCTACTCTATCAACTTAAGCTTATAGCTCCTATTCAACTCCCTACCTATCCACATCCTCTTATTCCATTCAAGCACACTTCTAAGCGTCAAAGTGTTATTGCTAAAATGATCATATGCATACAAGGCGAACCCTCAATACTCAAGCTCTATCCTCCCATAGGGAGTTTGCTTAAGAGATCAATAGTCGTCTTCACTACCCTACTATCCTTACTTGAAACCCTCGTCACGAAGTCTTCAATAGTCTATCAATAATACTCGCATAGTAACATCTACACATTCAAGCCTATCACTCTAATTGCTTCAACTGTATCTAAGAAATTCCAAGCCTACTTAGCACTATCTCCACCATTTAATGAGCTCCCACTCAAGGACACTCCAACATACTCTTACCTATTTGTTGCATATCACAATGTCTCATCTCTCCCCTCCTCCCTATCGCTACCCCTATATGACACAAGTACAACACCAATGTCATAATAAGGATACATTTACTCCTCCTCATCTACCCTCATTCTCCGTCTACTACTATCAACATCACTACTTGGGCCTAGAGGAACTCGTCATCTCCCCCTTTGGTGAAATCCCAACTACTACTCATGAAAAATAAGCACAATACTCCATCTCAAACTTGATACTCTATATTCTACAATCAACAATAACATCAAAATGAAGAACTCATAACTATCTCTCATCAATCATCACTCCTATACTATCATCAATGCTTCTATCAGGAATGGAAAGTCGGATCACTCAAAGGTCTTGGAACGAAGATCATTAGCACGATTCAATCGAGAAATCTTATTTGAGAATGTTCATAATGAAGTGCAATCTTTCTCGTCTATCGATACTCATTATGGGTTCATAGAACTATCGACAGTATAAAACTCAGGGCACATCTCATTTTTACATAGGAGTGGAAGAACTTAGATCCATGGGGTAAGATCAAAATTAATGAATGAATTCATCGCTTTTCATCCCCTCAACTCAATATGAATAACAAACAACAAGTGGTGTATGGGACTAGGCCATAGGTATGACAATCATATACCAGATTGGAATAGAGTATCATCTGCACTGAAGTATATGGAATATGCGAGATGGCAAAGAAGTGATGCCTCATCCAAATCAACCTATCACCATCGAAAACTTAAGATCTACTTCGGTCTATTACATCACATCTCCTTATTATCTCAAGGGTCATCTCTCAAGTTTTGCGAATCAATTTCCTCTACTAGGATATAAGCACACACCTCCACACGATCGAGGAATCACTATCCATAAGAATAGGCATCTTAAATTCTTCAATTATACTATAGTCACATATATAAATTAGCCATCAAGACTCTCTTCAAAGATACCACTCTTAGCTTCCTCCTGTCTCTATGGAAATCTCTCTATATTTGCTGCTCTTAATGGCATACATAGCCACTTCCCCTAACTCTTACAATCTAGACTCCTCTTTTACTAGTAGACTCCTAACTTCTGTCCCCCATAAACTCATTTGTATGAGACTTAGAGTATCATGGAAAATTCATCATCGTCTGTCCATAAGCCCCAATCGTCTTAGCTACTCGTGATGACAAAGAATGCTTACTTTAGCCTACTCCATATTAACAACTCTAATATACTATCTAGATTCTTATGGCAATCATAACTTAGAGTTTACCATCTTTACACAATCATGGACGCACATCTCAAGCCTTCTCTTATGTATTGGACGATCCTCATTTTAGTCGTCTTACCTAAGGGGAACTTGTACTCTGCCCATAGAATTAGTTTTCCTTACCAACCAACATCTTCCTCTTGAATACACACTATGGCAACCTCTTAGAGCGAATCTCCAACTAAGACTATGACTCTCATAATTCTGTCTCCTCTTTACCACTACTCCTCAAAGTTTAAGCTTAGAGTCTAATACTAATACGTGCATCTATCACACATCTCTCCAACATCACACCAACTTATAATTTCTAGGTAAATTTTGGAGCATAAGCCCAGTAAAATCCAATAGCATGTATTCAATCAACACCTCTCCTCTTTGTAACTCAAGTACCATTCCTCCACTCACCATATCCCCTTACTTGGCTAAGCTCATAACTATACAAATCTCATAGGGTTCTTACTTCGGAATTATAAGCCTAGTGTAGATCTATCACAATGAAAGTACTTCGTTCCCCTATTCAACATCTATCTTTCACCCTCAAAACATAATTATTAAAATGCATCAACATAGACCTCTTTCTAGTTTTGAGCACGCTCTAACACATTTTGACTCTAACTCCCTCTTCATACCTCATCATGATAATCATAGGGTACTCATTATTCTTTCATCAAGCTTATGGGAGTTGACTTGTCATCTCATTACTCCCCTAATAGGCATATACCTCTAAATACAAGCCTCAATTAACTATCACTTTTACTATCTCATCCTTTCCTTTCTATCGCCAATCATTCTAGCTGTAGAATGATAGCTCTACTCAGGGTGGTATAAGACCTCACATCTTACTCTTAGGTGGAAACATTAAAATCTTTAGAAACATAAGTTTCTCTCTCATGGATAACATCAAAAATAAGTAAATACTCGAATTATACTCATTACGATATCTGGGGAGACATCTGGAGAAGTTCCCTGATCTTTTCTAACTATGGGTGCTGGTGTAGAAGCTTCGACCCTTTTAGCCCACTCAGGACAATCCCTCTAGAAGTGACCCACTTGCCCACACTTGTAATATCCATCACTTCCTTTACAACATTCTCCCAGGTGATGTTTGCCACACGTGCCACAAGGTGGCTTTCCTTAGGGACCTCGAACCATACTGGCCCATGACCCATATCCCTGAGCACTAAGGTTATGAAACCTTGCTTGAAAGTGACTCCTATTGCTATTCCTCCTCGACCTCTTAAACTCAGGCCATTTCATCCTTAAGGACTCACAAACTCTGGATGTATTTGGAACAGCCCGCCTGCTCGCCCCCTGTCCAACACAGCCTAGACCAAAGTCTTGATGGCCTGGCAAAGCTCAGTATTTCTGATGTCATCCTCTGGTGGTTACACAGCAAGGCGACTGGGGTTATGGGTTCATCTTGATTCTAAGGCTTAGGTTGGTTAGCATTATGTCTAACTGGACTCCCGTTCACTTCATCAGCTCTTCTTCATGGTCACAATTCTATAAACGTGTGATGCACGAATCAGGAGAGAGCTTTCGCAGAGTTTAACTCTATCGCACGAATTTGGAATGAGAAAGAAGTGTAACAATTCCTAATGTCCTTAGGCTCCTGCTTATACAGTGTGGTTGACAACACACCCATAAAAGCGACTCTACTAGACACGACTTCATAGACTCCCTAGGACACTTAAACTATGTGCTTTGATATCAAGTTTTTCATACCCTGGGAGGGCACCCTGGACGTGACCAGCACTCAGAGACTATTGCTAGTCCCTAAGCAAATCACTTGGCCTCATCACATCCATTCATTCTATAACTCTACAAATTAGTGGAAGACTAAAGAGTATAATGGGTGCACATAAAATCTCAGTATAGCATAATAAATAAAAAAGGGGGGAGGCTAGTTAGAAAGAACCTAGCTCACAAGTTTTAACATCAGCACTCGACCCCAGTTTATGAAGCCTCTATAACTATCAATCGGTTCCAATGACAGACCCATGGCTACCTCAACTAAAGAAATAGTAAAGCTACTCTAAAAGTCAGAGTCTAATAGCTAGATGAAAGTAAATAATGGTCCTCTGAAGTAAAAGAGGCTCACCAGCTCTGCAGACTGCGATAGACCCTTAACGAGGCGCCTATTCACGATATCTAAAACCTCTATCTATATCATGAACATGATGCAGCACCGAGTGGTATCAGTACTTGGAATTTATAGTATGTAAAATAGCTGAATGTAACAAAATCGGGTAGAATAATATGAAAATAATATCAACTTAGAATAATAATCTAATCAGAATGTCAAATGTCTATCTAAAACAAGAATAAAGAGTAGAAAAGTGAACCATCAAACAATAAAACCTCATCAATCAAATCAGACTAAACTCAACTCATCTCATCTCATCTCGACTCAAAGTACTCAATGTGGGAAATTTCTGGGAGTTTCTCACATCTAATAACAATTACTTATGATCCAGTGACTGTACAACATCCCATCGGTGTTGCCACGAATATTATGTACTTGCTAGGTAGAGACGAATCTAAACCATAATGGATAATATATGATGGAGTTGGCAATCAACAAGTCCTCTATTGTTTCAAGAACTTCTATCAAGAGGGAATCTCAATGTAATGTAGTGGTTATAATTGTCACCTACGCTTGGCAACATAGTTAATAAGTGCGAGTTGGCTTACTTTTACCCATTTCGGTGCTCGATACTCCTCCTAAGACTCAATGCTCATAAGACTCATCCATCTCAATCAAATCATCTCAATCATTCTCGTGGAGGCACTCACATCTCAATCAGTCTCATAGAGACTCTCATAATCATCATCAATTCAATTCTCAATCAAATAGCTCAAGGCTTAGATCAATCATTAGGGAACAATCGATTTAGACAATTCTCTAGAGTTCATCTATAACTACTATGGAAAATCAAGTTCTACCCATCTATCATCATGCTAACATCACAACCACAATCTACATTCTCAAGTCAAGGCTCTAGACTTAATCACTAGGTTCATTCATTCTTAGTTTCAAAATTTACATATAGGGCTTATACAATATCTCATGAAAAGTATTCAATTCATGAAAATAAGCTTATGATGATCATCAACATATGAAAATACATGTAATTATTATAATTTTCAAGAAAATCTTCAAGAAACATTTATGGGGACTCATGGACTCTCAATTCCTTTATGACCATCTACGAGGTACATGGGAGAACAATCATATGCCTTAATTTAGCCTTACATATATGGGGTGAAACTTTTGACAATCAACCCTCAAGAATCCTCCTTAAACTCCTCAATTTTACGCTTGTCTTTTCTTTTTTTAGCCCTAGCTTCTTTCAAGAACTTAGAATGACTTAGGAATGGTGTTTAAAACTCTCCTTATACTCGAAATGACCTATTGTGTTCGTGTTTTGAGTTTATGAGGGGTTGAAAAATGTCTAGAATGCCCTGCACGAATTTAAAGGATTTGATTCTTGAAAGCCAGTCCGCGACGTGAACTGGGCAAGCGCGTACAGGGTATTTTTTTCCAAAAGTTTTCCTAACAAGCTCTCCAAATCCCATAGAATTTTTTTAAAAAAAGTAAGTGTTGGTCCGTGATGGAGACGCGTCGACCTCTGTCGCGCACCAACATTGGTTCACATTTCGCATCAAACAATTATCTTTTGATCCGGTTGCTCTTAAAATCAATTGACACCATTGTCCCACTCAATTTTTCACGCTGATCGCATATCCAGTCTCGAATTTTCCATCAGAGAATGGGAAGATGTGTTATACACACATCTCTTCTCTAGGGGTATTTTTGATAATTTTACCGGGTGTTACACATTCATATAATTCACATATTCAATTGTTTATTTACATGGTGATTGTGAGTACATTCACATTCATATTAAATTGATTTCACACTAAGAATAAAATGCTCACTAACAAAAATTTCAAAACAAAAATGTCGTGATTTGAAAGAATATTTTTATGTGCATAAATTAACAGCAATTCTTCGCTACACTGCTGAATTCACGTTTCTTAAAAATAAGGAGTCTTTAAAAGTTTCAAATCTAAGGAATATATTTTCAAATTTTCTTTAAAATGAATTTTCACACTTTTTTCAAGTAACAATAAATAAAGCATAAGGTCATGAATAATATCTACCACAATAAATTTTTTCAATCGTCAAGTGATATTCAATTATCTTGATCGCCTAACTTGAAAATCATGTGCAACGCATGTGCAAAAAAAAAAAGGCATAAAAAATAGGATCTTTTTCTTAAAAACTTTTGGACCAACTTGCCCTAAAACATTGTGTTACCATCCGAAATAATTTTGGTCATTAATATTCATTGCCCCGACAAGTCTTACATTATAGTTTTTGACATTCTAGAGTCATAAGTTAAAATTCAAGAAGTTTTTAGTTTTCAATAAGTATTAATCTATAGATTTTCGAAAATTTATTGCTCAAACTTCATTCTCTACCTCATAGAACCTTTCATCCAATGTTGTATATTTAGTGCACCTATTGAGACTTGGCTAACTTTAAATTTTATATTAAGTTAAGTTTACATTGAAAATAAAAGCGCTGACCGATAAAAACTCCGAAACGAAAACCTCGTGACTGGAAAAATATTTTTTCTATATGCATAAAATAGGTTATGTCACCACACTCGTGCAGAAGTTATATTTTTTTGGATTATCCCTCACATGAAAAAACACTTGGTTACATTCATATTTTTTCTGCATTGTGTTTAGATTCAGACTGGAGAAGATTTTATCTTTAACAAAAACACTCATTGATAAAAACTCCAAAACTAAAACCTCGTGATTTGGAGAATACTTTATCTTTAAGTTGAAAATGATTTACACGAACACACTCATGCAAAAGGTGTGGGTTTTGGATTATCCCTAGCATGAAATTCTGTGCGAAATTCGAACCTACTGAAATATTACGTAGATAAATATATTCTCATAAGTGAGTCCTTCTCTGTAAAATGTGAAGAAAATGTTGAGATCGAAAAAAATGGATACATTCATAGCGGTGATGTTTAAGAGAGTAGTTGCGGCATTTGATGAGGTGACAAAATGGAGGATCTGTGACAATAGTGGCACTGAAAACTCACTATTAGCGCCGATGGTGGAGAGCTTGACGAAGTTATCGAGACTTGTGAGTTTGTTTATAGAAGGAGAGACAACTGAGAAATCAGAGGACATTGATGCTAATTGCTTTGATGAATCAGAGAATTTGAGGAATTTGTTGAATTCCGATGAGAATTTTGGCGATGATTTGAAGAGAAGTATCATTGAAGCTGTGGTAAATGCTCTGCTTGCTGGAGAACCAAACGACCGCAGCTCACCGGAGTTAAAAGGTGGTTGATGAATCAATTGCATAATGAAGGATTTGATGCTGGAAAGCTACTTTTTCACAAATATTATCGCTAGACGCATTTTTAGTGTATGTAAGTTAATTTTTTCTCGTAATTCAACTTTATAGGCTTGTGCAAAGAAAAATGTGAGAAAGCTGGCAATAGTATGTCAGGATTTATGAGAATATCGATGTTAACATGGATGAAAATTCTCGTTACATAATTGAGGTTGCATTAGCCGAAGAATTTGAAATAGCTCGTGCAACACCTTGTTACGCTTCGTTGCTCAAAAATTTTCATCGAGTTTTTGTTGGAAAAGTGAAGGGTGAAGCAAGTGGTGAAAGTCATGTGTGGAGCCATGAAGAAATCTATGAAGAAGATGGATATTTATGTGCCACCACGAGAAGACTTGCTTTATGGAAGCTGAATGGTTTGTGTTTAAATTTGCACAACCTATGAATTTGCCTAATCGAAGAACCAAGTTTGCAAACATGTTTCTCAAAAGTAAAAATAAACGAGAACACATAATTTTTACATGGAAACACCCGGCTCACAAAAGGTGAAAAACCATGACCTGTACCCCTACAAGAATATTTTCTAACTTCACTAAATCAAAATGAGCCTAAAAAATATATTATAGTTTCTAGTAATCTAAGCAACAACGAACTTCAAACAATGCCTAACTGCACATAAACATGTTCCCCAAGTCTTCGAGTTCCCCTCAATTTGAAGATTGTATCTACTCTCAGTTTATAGATCACTGAGCTAAGTAATACACTATGACTCAACAAGAAGGAATTAAACAACTTCCTAAACATAGACTCAACAATGAACCAGACTTGCTAAAGGATTCTTAAGACTTTAGACTTTACTAACTCTTTTTTTACTTTTTTGTTTGGATATCTTCTTCTTAGACTTCTCTACTATTTAATTATTTTGTCGAAGAGTTATTCTTCAAGTTAAACTCCTCATGTGTCCCACTTCTTATGTAGTAGAG
This sequence comes from Solanum ossicruentum, assembly GCA_025774065.1. NCBI lineage: Eukaryota > Viridiplantae > Streptophyta > Magnoliopsida > Solanales > Solanaceae > Solanum > Solanum ossicruentum. Next base: position 12,201 of record JAOTQR010115539.1, on the reverse strand, counting down.
TTCTTCATTTATTATAACTCCTTCTCAGCACCAACTCTTTTTGTTATAGAACTCCTTATGTGTCCCACTTCTTGTTCTAGTAGAGTTCTTCATTTATTAGAAATCCTTCTCAACACCAACTCTTTTTGTCATATACTTCTACATCAGAGATAACTCTACAGTATCAATCTTTTCTTCATGTGTTGTTATTGAACTATACTTTTTCAAAGTTTATCCTAAAGGAATTTATCCATTCCACAATTGTTGCTGACATATCTGAACCTCTTTGAGAAATTGCGCAAGAGAACCTGAAACGAATTTATCCATTCCACAAATGTGCTGACATGTCCTAACCTCTTTGAGAAACTGTGCAAGAGAACCAGACTGATCAACTTGTTTCATGTTCTTTGTCCATCATCAAAACTACAGTGTCCTCAATATGTTCCCCTTTTTTACTATACAAACCTCTTGAGTGTAGGTATCTATCAATCTTTCCTATAACAACTAATAAAGAACCTATATAATGAAATAGATCAGACAAGGGCTATAAACATTGCACAACTCGGATTGACTTTCCCTTTTTGGCATCATTGAAAAGAGGTTTATTTCTGTCACAAAGAGGAGATGCATAGGCAATTCAAGGCCACAAGGGTTATCTCCAAAATATACAAATAGACTAAAATCACATGATCATATTTAGAGTGCATACTAACATAAGCAAAAGGGCAAAAGATAACTATAAACATCAAGCGGAACAAAAGTAAAGGTGTCCAAAGCACATCCCGCAAAATTGTAAAACAGATCGAGTGAATAAGAGCAGAAGGAATACGTATCATAGGGTAGCAACTAAGAAAGGTTTTAGAGTGTGACATCACGGGCAGTACACTCTCTCTGTAATGAGGCTTACAAATTAGTGATTCGATAGAGTAGAGTCCTCCTTTCTAGAGAAAATGTTTCATGACAACAACCAACTCAAATGTCTCAGTCTTTTGGGAAGCCTCTAAATATCTCACAGTAATGTCCACACGCCTCATAGAAATAGTTAGTGCGATATGGTCCACTGTCACTAGAACATATTAAGTAGTCTGCATAGTCCAAACCTAAACAGGTATCAAGTAAGCTTCAAGAATGTCAGCAAGACAGAACTGATGTGGCAAGGCATGCCCATTCTTTTCTTGGATAGAACCCATTTCTGTGCTTCATGATTAGACTAGACATGTTAATGGGAATTTCAGAGTCCAATAATTCCATAAGAGTTAAGTCAACATAACTAGCCTCAAAATGGCACTCCTTCCTAGGGATCAATATTTTATTGATCACATCAAAATACAGACAATGAAGAGCAGACATCTCATTATATTGCCAAGAACACAAGGAATAGGAAGACCTCAAACTAAGGTGGAGAATTGAGAACCATGTGCCTCTTAATGTGGAAACACACGCCACTTGAACAGATATATAGCAGATAAAGTAAAGCTCTTGTGAATTTTGGCAGCAAAGAAAGGTATTGAAGAACTAGGTAAGAACAAAGAATAAGAACAATGTACCTATTTCATTGATGCAGGAGTAACTTTATGACACTTATACTTTCAAACCTAACAAGTTAAACATTTGTGATTTTGACCTCTGTAAGCTACATACTAATATATACACATGTGACTGTTAGTCTATTTGCATAAAATAGAAGACACATATTTTCATGTGATAAACATAGTTGAGAAACATTTCAAGAACTTAGAAGAAGGAGAGTTATTTTTTAGCTAATCATTGAGGGAGTTCATGCAATCTTAATCATCCCCAAGTCTAACTTGATTTTTTCAATGTTTTCTCTGTTTAATGATTTAGTGAATATGTCAACTATTTAGTTTTTAGTAGGATACAACATTATTACAATAAGACCTTTTTCAACATTATTATAAAGGAAATGACGTCTCATGTGAATATGTTTTATTCTTTTGTGCTGTACTGGATTCTTTGATATATTAATGGCACTAGTGTTATCATAAAAGATAAAAACACAACCACTATCCATACCAAAATCGCTTGGTCACTGCTTAATCTACATAAGCTGTGAACAATATGACCCTGCTGCTACGTACTCAGCCTCAACAATAGACAAGACTACAGAGTGTTGTTTAGTGGGCAATGAAATCAGACATCTTCCAAGGGAGTGAGCCATACCTATAGTGCTTTTTCTATCCACCAAGTAACCATCATATTCAACAATTGCATATCCCATAAGATTGAAATTGCTCCCCTTTGAGTACCAAAGCCCCAAATGTGTGGTTCCCTTGAGATATCTCTTGTGTGCCCATGTTCTAGCAAGAATTTGGACAGTCTCTCATACCAGGTACGTGGTGCTTGCTTCAACCCATACAAAGCCTGATCAAAAAATTAGGATTCTCAAACCCAAGTGGAAATTTCACATATACTTCCTCCTTCAAGTATCCATTCAGGAAGGCACTCTTGACATCTATTTGATAGAGAGTGAAATCCTTGAAAGCAACAAATGCAATCAGATGTCTGATTACTTCATTTCTTGCCACTAATGTGAAGGTCTCATCACAATTTATTCTTTTTTCTTGATTGTAACCATGGACCACCAATCTGGGCTTATATTTGTAACTGCTCCATGTTCATCAAGCTTATTCCTGAAGACCCACTTTGTGCCAATGACCCTTAGTCCTTCTAGTTTGGCACAAGATGACATACCTTGCTTATTTCAAAATGATTGAGTTCTTCATGCATGACAAGTATCCAAGCCGCATCTAATAAGGCTTTTGCTAATTTTTCAGTTCCATCATTGACAAGAATACCCTTGAGTTTGTCTATCAAATGCAGATTCTGATTGTGCAAATTCTGGATCAGTAGATTGATTGCCTTATTCTATTATTCCCCCTGACTGTGTGCTCTCTGGTTGTTCCATAGATAGACCAGGTAGCATGACTTGTTCCTCTGTATAGTGTTCCAATTCATAGTCATCCTTTTGTATTACAATTGAGATATGCTTAGCAGATTATGCTTCAATCCATCCATATGATAGACCTCTTCCAAGGCCCTTGATTTACTTCTTCCAATTTTCCCAATTCCAACAATAGTCCCCTTTTTTCATCACTAAAGGAATATTTCCCCTTTGAATGGTGCTAGTGAAAGGAGTTTGAGTTTATTCCTAGTCATATGCCTTGAGCAAGCACTATCCATGTACCAATGCTTGCTTCCTTTCACTACAGCCTGCAAAACAGTTCAAGGGTTAATTTTAGGAACCCAGACTAGCTTGGGTCCTTTCCTACTGTAAAAAGGATGAATAAGATCCCTTCTTTTCCAACTTGGCAACATATTCCTTGACCTGTTTCTTTTGTCATTATTAGTCCACTTTTATACAGAAGGCTCATGATCTTGGTCCTAACATTTTTTTACAGTTGGACACTCAGTAGTTAGATATCCAATCTTTCCACAAAGATATCACAAATTAGTGGTAGTGACATTCTCCTGATAGAATCCTATTCCAACTTTCTCACTGTGTGTCCTACTTCCTAGATGGTTCACTAATCTTGAAGACTGAGTCCACCTATTTGCCCTTTCTAGATCCACTTTTAGGTTGGAAATTTCTTGTGTCGATTTATTTTAACCTTTTCTTTTTCACCAACGAACTCAATTTTGCACTTTTTCAACTCATTTTCAACCTTTTGATGTTCGTCACTCATTTTAGTCTTACTTTTTTCAGTGACCGTCTGTTTCAAAACCTCATATTTTAAGTTCAACACAAGTGCATCAAGTTTTTCAACCTGTTTCTTCAATTTATGATTCTCTTCATTAGCTTTATTTAGACAACGTTTGACCTCAAGACATTCAATTTTTTTATCAGAAAAGTCCTTAATCAGTTGATCCTTTTCATTAGCTACTTCTTCAAAACCATCTATCAACCAATTCATTAGCAAGATTAGCTTTCTTTTAGAAAAGAGATGTAGTTTTTCTTTTAGTTCAAGAATACGTACCTCAGATTTATCATCCTCCTCAAGATCTAAATCCTCAACATCCATAAATGCAATCTCATCAAAGTTTTCAGTGTCAGATTCCTCGAATACTGAGCCCCAAGTAGCCATCATAAAGATACTTTTTTCTCTCTTTTTGCTTAGCAGCATTGTCTTTTAATTCTTCCTCAACTCTTTCTTTTCTCCATTCAATTTCCCATTATGGACATTGTTTGATATGATGATTGGTTTTTCCACACTTGTAGTATCCTGATTGATCTTTTTCATCAGGCTCTTTTCTACTTCCTGAGTCATAAGACCACTTTTTGCTACTTGTTTCTCTCTTGTCTCTCCCTTTCTCTTTCTTGGGAAATTTCTTGAAATTCTTCGCTAAAGAGCCCATCTGATCCTCATCAACATCTGATCCTTAATGTGCAATAGTCAGAGCATTCCAAATTTGCTTAATAGTAGTGCAGTTTGATATCATGTTATACTCATCTGGTCCCAGTGCACAAACCAAAATTTTTATGGCTGAAGCATTTTTCCTTAACGCTATAAGGTCATCAGGAGTGAATTCCCATATTTCCTTTGGGACTTGTTTGCATTCCATGGTTTTAATTGGAGTATTAGGTCCCTTTGTGATCCTGTCCCATAGTTCATAATTCTCACTTTGGATGAAGTCTTCCGTCCTTGCCTTCCATTATCCGAAATGAGTTCCATCAAAGAATGGTGGCTTCGCAATTGATTATCCTTCTACGTATCCAAGAGGAGGTGCAGTATTCATCATGAT
>JAOTQR010115520.1:0-24969 GCA_025774065.1 Solanum ossicruentum | reverse complement strand
TATATACCTCGTTTTCTCATGTCCCCCTCGACTTCCCATGTGACACTCTCAACTTGTTGGTTCCTCCAAAGGACCTTGACGGAAGCTACCTCTTTGTTTCTTAACCTCTTCACATGCTATCAAAAATCTTCACGGGGACCTCTTCATAAGTCAAATTATCTTCTACAACACCCACGACATCCAAAGGCACTATAGCATTAGGGTCACCGACACACTTTCTCAATATGGACATATGGAAGACCGAATGAACCATATTCATCTCCATAGGCAACTCAAACTCATACGCAACGTTTCCAACCCACATAAAAAATCTATAAGGACCCACAAATCTTGGGCCTAACTTCCCTTTCTTGCCAAACCGGACCACACCCTTCATGGGTAAGACCTTCAAATAGACCCAATCACCAACCTTAAATTCAAGATCCTTCTCCTTACATCAGAATAGGACTTTTGTCTACTTTGGGTTGTTTTCAATCTCTCCCTAATCATCCTCACCTTCTCCAAGGCTTCCATGATCAAATCCAGACCTAGAAAAGCCATTTCCGCCACTTCAAACCACCCCACCAGGGATCTACAAAGAAGCTTGCCAATGCTTTAGTGGTATCTATTATTGTAAGCAAATTCAATGAGTGGAAGATGTTCATCCCAACTAGCTTTAAACTTCAAAACACAAGCCCTGAGCATATCCTTAAGAGTTTGGATAGTCCTTTCGGCTTGTCCATCTGTTTGAGGATGAAAAGTCATGCTAAGATTAACTTTGGTACCAAGAGCTCTTTGGAAGGACCTCCAAAAGTGAGAAGTGAATTGAGCACAACTATCTGAAATGATAGACAAGCACCCAACTTATGAATGTACAATTTGCATAATCTTCAGCACCATAAGAAGTTTTGACCAGTAGAAAGTGAGCCGACTTTGTCATTCTATCCACCACAACCTAAATAGAGTCAAAATGCTTCCTAGTCTTGGCTATATCTTCGGCTAGGCCACCCTACCTTTGATGTTCGGCCTTCACTTGTTGGCTATTGTGACATCCGGATATGAACTTGGCAATGTTTCTCTTCATACCACCCTACCAAGAAACTTCCCTCAAGTCTCTATACATCTTTGTAGAACCAGGGTGAATAGGAGAGGACAAGTTATATTGGCCTCCTTCAAGATCAATACTTTCAAATCATCTACATTTGGCATACACAATCTACCTTGGTACCTAAGGGCACCATCTCCCCCTTGGGATAAAACCTCCACTTTATCAACTCTCGCCAAGGCCTTTAATTCTAACTAGGTGGTGTCAAGATCTTGTTGTCTTTACCTCCTCAATCAATAAAGACTTAGAACCACCGACAACCACTACACCACCATTATCAAGTTCACCCAACCTAACTCCCAATCTAACCACCTGATGGACCTCTCTAGCCACCTCTTTGCCACCGTCATCAACATGTTCTAGACTACCCATAAACACCCTACATAGAGCATTGGCCACAACATTAGCTTTGTCGGGGTGACATACTCATATCATAATCTTTAAGGAGCTCTAACCACCTTCGTTGTCTCAAGTTAAGATCTTTTTGGGTGACTACATATTGGAGACTCTTATGAAATACAAGTAGTGACGCCAAATTTTCAAAGCAAATACCAACTTCCAATTCAAGATCATGGGTGGGATAATTTTTCTCATGCACCTTAAGTTGTCTAGAGGCATATGCTATCACCTTACCACTTTGCATCAAAACACACCCCAAACTAATTCTTGAGGGATCACAATATACAACAAAACCTTCCAACCATTCTGGTAGAGCCAAGATAGGAGTGGAGAGAGGCTTATCTTTCAAAGTTTGGAAACTCTATTCATATTCATCGCTCCACACAATTTTCACCTTCTTTTATGCCAACTTAGTCATGGGAGAAGCAATAGAAGAAAAGCCATTTACAAACCTCCAGTAATAACCCGCCAAGCCCAAGAAACTTCAAATGTCCGTTGGAGTCAAAGGTCTAGGCCAATTTCTAATCACCTTCGTTTTCTTAGGATCCACCTTAATGCCATCACCCAACACCACATGACATAGAAAAGCAACTTTTTTCCATCAAAACTCACATTTTTCATATTTGGCATACAACCTCTCCGCCCTCAATATTTGCAACACCACCCTCAATGATCTACATGCTCCTCCTAACTATGGGAATAAATCAAGATATCATCAATAAAAATCACCACAAACAAGTCAAGGTAGGGTTTAAAGACTCTATTCATAAGATCCATAAATATAGTCGGTGCATTAGTAAACCCAAAGGACATAACCACAAACTCAAAGTGCATATACCTAGACCAAGAAGTTGTCTTGGGAATGTTACACTCCTTCACTTTCACTTGGTGATACTCGGACCGAAGATCAATCTTAGAGAAGTGAGCCCCTTGAAGTTGATCAAAAAGGTCATCAATCCTTAGTGGAGGGTACTTATTCTTTATGGTGACCCTATTAAGTTGCTGGTTATCAATGCACATTCTAAGAGAACCATCCTTCTTCTTAACAAATAACACCAGTGCACCCACGGTGATTTACTAGGTCTTATAAAACCCTTCTCCAACAAATCGCCCAATTGCTCCTTCAACTCCTTCAACTCTGCCGGGGCCATACGGTAAGGGGGAACAGAAATGGGTTGAGTGTCGGGAAGGAGGTCTATACCAAAATCTATTTTCCTTTCGAGAAGAACACCGGGAAGCTCATCGGGAAAGATATCAAGAAACTTATTTACCACCGAAACTGACTCTATAGGAAGGACTTTGGACTCAACATTCCTAACATTCACAAAATGATAGAGACATCTCTTAGAAATCAACCTTTGGGCTTTAATGCAAGAAACAAATCTACCCTTGACCACCACATTACAACTTTCCCACTCAAGGAGGGACTCATTAGGGAATTGGAATGTGACTCTACGGGTTCTATAATCAATAGAAGCATAATATGTATGCAACCAATCCATCCCAAGAATGACATCAAAATCAACCATATCTAACTCAACAAAATCACAAAGCAAGATTTTATGCAATAATATGTTACAATTTCTATAGACTCTTTTAGCAACAGCAAACTCACCAATGAGGGTAGACACTTCATAGGTTTCACACAATAATTCGGGGCTAACATGAACCTTTTTGGCAAGAAAAGGAGTAATAAAAGAAAGAGTGGCACCCGGGTCTATCAATGCATATATATCAAAATTAATAACCTTTAATATACTGGTGACGACATCGGGCACCTCATCTACCCCTTGTTTCCCTTGACGAGCATAGAATCTATTTTGCCTTCAGCACCCCCTTGTTGGCCTCCTCTTCCCTTTGCACCCGTATTTGCACCTTGGCCTTGTGGATGACCATCTCTACCTTTATTTTGTTCACAAGGACAATCAATCACCTTATGACCCACTTCACCACAACCTAAACAAGAATTAGAGATTTTCAAACATGGACCACTATGATTTCTTTCACAACTTGGGCATCTAGAATTTAGCACCCCACCACCAAAACCTTGGAATCTTCGATTATCATTAGCAAACCTCCTATTAGGAGCATTGGAAGACCCTTGGCCTTGGAATTGTGGCCTTGAGGAAACCGGCCACCCTTGGAATTTTGAAATCCACCTTAAAAATGAGCCCTCTTGGACTACCCATTTCTTCTCTTTCTAAGATTTTCCCCCTCCAATTTTTCAGCATATGTCATGAGGCGGGGACAAATCCATATCACCCACTAACATGTAGATTCAACACTCCTAATTGGTCAAGTCGGACACTCTTGACACAAATTTGTTCATCCTTGACCTCGGCTTGGCAACCAATTGTGGGGCATACTTGCAGAGTTGGTTGAACTAGAGGGCATACTCCCTCACACTCATAGAACCTTGCTTTAGGTACATAAATTTCATCATCTTTGCCTCCCATAGCATAATAGGAAAGAATGGGTTGAGAGATACCGCTTTGAACTCTTCGCAAAGGATAGCATCACCATTCCCCTTCTCCATCTTCCATTAGGTGAACCAAATTTGGGCCACACCCTTGAGTTGGTAGGCCACCAACTCCACCTTTTCCTCCAAAGTAACGCCATAATAGACAACACTTTATACACCTCATCGATGTATTCATGTGGATCCTCATCCACCTTGGATCTATGGAACTCCGATGGGTTCATTCTAGTAAACTCCTTCACCTTTGAGGCTGGAGTAGGAGCATGAGGGGCTCGTGCTCCTTGGTTGATTTGATTTATCATGGCAAGGGCCAACATAGTAATAGCATCTCAGAACTCATCATGAGCCACTCTCCCATCTTGAGGAGCTTGAGGAGCGGGAGGGACGGGTTGCTCCTCAGTTTGGGAAACTTATTTTTTGAAAACTCTGGAGGTTTAAAGATGGGATATAAGTACTACCCATATATAGGGATTTCGTGGTTTGGCCGTAACCAATCTCTAAAGATTAGAAGAGAAGAATAGGGTGATGTAAATCATGCCTCGTGGTTCAATCCACGACCTGTAATTAAGGTCTCGTAGTTCATATATGATAGTTTTAATGAACGGAATTTTTGTCCATTTCGTCAGTCCTAAATCCAAGCTTTGTCATTTTTATGATTCATTTGGTTTCTAATAAGACATTAAAGCCCTAGAATCCCAATTCCTTTTCATTCTTCAACTTTCACAAATTCCGTAAGGCAAATATCCTCTCTAAGAACAAGACAACAAGGCTAGGGTTTTCAAAGATCTCCTCCAAGAACTAAGACCATCTCCTTTCCACCTTATTGGATGGCCCTCAAAGCTCAAGGAGCTTAGTATCAAGCTTCAGGACCTTTTAGGTAAGGGATTCATTCAACCTAGTATATCTCCTTGTGGTCCTCCTAGTCTGTTTTTGAAGACGAAGGATAAGACTATGCTAATGTGTATCGATTACAAATGACTGAACAAGGTGTTGGTGAAGAATTATTAACCTATCCTCATACTAATGATATATTATATTAGCTTTATGTTTTCTTAGTATTTTCTAAGATTGACTTGAGATTTAACTACCATTACTTAAGGAATTGGGTAGCAGATATCCCCAAGATTGCATTTAGGAATAGATATAGCCACTATGAGTTCCTTGTGATGTCTTTTAAGTTGACTAATGTCCATGCCTCCTTTATGGAATTGATGAGTCATGTATTCAAGATTGTACCTTATTCTTTTGTCATCATATTCATCCATGACATGCTAGTATACTTGAGAACCTAAGAGCAGGAGCATGACTAGTATTTAAGGATTGTGCTCTAGACTTTGAGAAATTAGTACTTTTAATTTAAAGTCCTCAAAGTGTGATTTTTGGCTTAAATTTGTGACATTCTTATGGATGTAGTGTCCATATAATTGATCCAGCAAAGATTGAGGCTATTTGTTGTTAGGTTAGGTCCATATTTATTACTAAATTTTAGAGCTTCTCAGATTAGTAGGCTATTACAAATTGTTTGTGGAGGGTTTCTCTGTTATTGTAGCACCTTTGGCCTAGTTGACTCATCTAGATATTCCATTTGAGTGGTCCTAGGGGTGTGAGATGAGCTTTCAGAGGAATAAGGAGCTATTTACCACCACTCCTATATTGATTCTTCTAGCTGAAAGTGCAGGCTTCATTGAAGTTTATGACATATTGGGAATTGGTTTAGTTATGTATTGATGCAGTCGGGTTGGTTTATAGCTTATGCATTGAGGCAGCTTATGGTGCATGAGCACAAATATGTCACCCTTTACATAGAGATGTAGGTGGTAGTTTTTGCACTTAAGATCTAGAGCCACTACCTATATGGAGTTCATTGCGAGATCTACACTAATCACAGAAGCCTTAATTATATTATGAGTCAGAGGGACCTTAATTCGAGGAAATACAGTTAGATAGAGGTTCCGAGTACTATAACCTCTTTATTCTCTATCATCTAGGCAAGGCGAATATGATAGTGGATGACTTGAGCTAGAAGGTGGTGAGTATGGATAGTCTAGCCTTCTTGCCTACTATAGAACAACCTTTTGCTTTAGGCATATAGTATTTAGCTAATAGGATGATTTGGGTACTTGAGATTCTAGGGGGATGTTAGACTTTATGGGAGTACATTCATCTCGACTAGATCAAATTCATGGTCATCATTTTGAGGATTAGTCTTCAATAGCCCTTAGAGATATTATTTCACGAGGTGATGGCAGCTATACAATATACATTCAAATGGTGTTTTGAGGCTTGATGGGTGCCTTTGTGTTTCTAGAATTAGAGGTTTATTCAGTTGATTCTACGTAAGTCCTATGATTCTTGGTATTTTATTCATCCAGGCACAATGAAGATGTATCATGATTTCTGCCAGCACTATTGGTGGAGTGACATGAGGAGAGATATTGTAGATTATATATCCCATTGCTTGTGTTGTTTAGATGTGAAAGCCGAATATCTAAGGCTTGATGATAAGTTTTAGAGACTACCCATTCTAAACTAGAATTGGGACTTTTAGATGTGTTGATAGCATCTAGGTAATTGTTGATTGGTTGACCATATCTACACACTTCTGCTTGGTTCAGTCTTCCTTAATTGTATAGTAGCTAGCTTGTATATATATTAGGAGGTGGTTCTTTTCCATGGGGTGCCTATATCTATCATTTTGAACAAGGATTTCAATTCACTTTTTGCTTCTTGAGATTCCAGAGAGAGTTAGGAAACCACATTGATCTTAGTACTGACTCTCACCCATAGAGTTATGGCCAGTAAAAGTGCACTATTTAGGTCCTTGAGAATATATTTGCAGGCTTATATTTGATTGTTTAGGGTCAGTGAGACCAGTTCTTTACTTTGGCAGAGATTGGGTACAACAACTACCATTTGATATTCAGTTGGACCCATGTAAGGCCTTATATGGTTTGTATTGTTGCTCTGTAGTAGATTGGTTTGAGTCACCTAAGCCTGGGCTAATGGTACGAATTTTCCTGAGGTCATAGCTAGAGTTCTGGATCAAAGTATGTATTAGTGTTATGCAAACCACAAACGCCGACCTCAAAGCTTTGGAATTGAAGATTGAATGTTTCTACAGGTATCAGCTTTAAAAGGTGTGATGAGATTCAAGTGGTGAGGCAAGCTTAAGCCCATTTACAGAGGGTCATTTGAGATTTTAAGAAGAAGAGGAGATGTTCCTTATGAACTATCCCTACCTCATATTTTCTTAGCTATTCATCTAGTTTTATGATGCAATGTAAGTATGTAGTAGGTGAGTTTCACGTGCTTTAATATGACATAGTTGATCTAGATGATCATATGACCTTCATAGAGGAGTCAGTTGCTACTCTAGCTAGAGATGTTAGACAACTATGTTCTAGAGTCATTCCGATGGTTAAGGTCCATAGGAAGCATCATCTAATAGAAAAGGCTACCTGAGAGACTGAATAGGAGATATAGGAGCAGTGCCCTGGCTTATTTAAGCCTTCTTAGGTACTTCTTGATTGTTTCTTTTACAGATGAAGTTCCTTTTTGGTATGTGATATTGTAAATGCACTCTTTTCATTATAAAGAAGCACGCCCACAATAATTCTAAGTCATTTATGATTTGCTGGCATTGGCAATTCGATCTCCTGGTCATTTGTTTGGATTTTGTAAAGGTTTATATGTCTTGGGACTTTTAAAACTTGAGAAGTTAACTTAAGTCAAAACCCTATGTAAACAACCATAGAATGCAATTTTTTTCAGTTTCATCAACTTTGAAAGTATCATTTTAGGTTAGTGGCTTGGTTGGCTTGAGTCCCGAGACTTTCATTATGAGTTTGTATCATTAGACATTTTAACTTTTATAATTTGGACTAAGTTTGACTCCTATCAAATGTTTGAAATGAGAATTTCATCAGCACGTTAGCATTGGAATATCGACTTTGGTGTAGAATAACCTTTAGTGCAATTTTTGAGGCAAATTTTGAGTCTCTTGGTGGATTTTGGCTAAATATGACATGTTATGTGGGACCCATATTTTATCAAAATGCTCTCCATTGTACATTTTAACTGCATCCTTGAGATTAGATTGTCAAATTTGATAGGATAGTATATTTTGCCTGCACATATGGAATTGTGAATGAATTTTGAGCATCCTATTAAGAATCATCAATTAGGGCAATGTTAGCTAATATGCATCAGCTGGTGCAGGGCATATTTTCATATGCCCTCATTTTTTCATACACATTCACATGACTCTGTTTCCATTTCACAGTGCCTTAGGCAAGTGGCCCTCAAGTTCGCATGGCTAGGAATGCATTTGCAAAGACCAAGTGGCTTTGCAAGTGAGTTGTGTTTTCGAATGCATAGCTGGGGATCCGAAATATTTGTGGGCCAACAATCTATGATTGCAAAGAAGGATTTCATATGGTATTTTTAAAATAAGACAACACGTGGTTCAGTTGTAAATCCAAATTTTAGAAGTCAATATCTTCTCGATCTTAGCTTTATTTTTGGTCATTTCAAATCCGTCGTGTTCGGAATTTCTATGTCTACATAAAAAGGTATTATAGGATCATTGTAGGTCATCCATCTAAGGTTATTTTTGTTTAAGTTTTCTACCAATGCTATTTTCTTATCATGGAATGGTAATTTTATTGATGTTAGATTGGGGCTATGTCAGGCCCTGAATTATGTTTCTTTTATGGGCACAAGTTCATTGAGCTAAATTAAAACTATTTTACAAAGTTAATTCTAATTTTTTCTATGAGTCCCACATTCTTATTTTGAACTTTGACTTTTGTTTGTCTATACTTTATGTGTTTTTTGGTGTCTAAACGACTGTATTAATGTTATGATTCTATTTTTGATAATGTGGCAATGTTCAATGACCATATGAAAGAGAAAAAAGACGTTGACATTGTAATTTGGAGCACATGGCCTACGTTTAGGTAGGAGATGAATTTTTGTTTCTTAGATTGAGCTTGATTACGTAATTGTATATTGCCTTCTGTGAATTTGGGGTACTTGTTAGTTGACCATGTTAAATTTATTTGAAATCATGCATTAGGATATTTGTTTTGGTATTTTGAGCTTTGTTGGTATCTTCTTGCTAATGTTGATGATCCATACCTTGTGTCATTTATGGTACTTGATACCTATACTTGGTTGGAGCATTTCTAACCTAGGCTTAGACTAGTCGTGCCATAAACTTGTATATTTTGGAGCCGATAAGCTTTAGTTTTGTTTCAACATCATATCAAACAACTTAGTTCACTATATACTAATATAGTAGAGTAAAGATTGACATCTCAAGCCTTAGCTAGGTAGTAATCTAGTACCAATTACTCTTTTATCCATAATTTTCTTTTTTCATCATCTTCTATGTGACTTAGTTATTATTACAAAGGTAGTTTGTCATTTTGGGGTGGATTTGGTCTAAGCTTTAAGTGATTAATTGATTATGTTCAATGTGGATGCACCTATATATTTTCATTTGGCTACCGATCTAATATCTAGTCCACTCTTCTTCTAGCCTTGGTTCATGTTCCTGATCACTCCGTCGGTTTGATTAAAGATCATGCCCCAACTACTGTCTAGGTTAAAATCCTCGGAGTGTTCTATGCCTTCATTAGAGTTCTTATCATATCCTTGGATCAGATTAGAGTCCTTGGCATATTCTATGCCTTTATTAGGATCCTTAGTGTATATTTCGCCTACGTTAGAGTCCTCATGTAATCTACGCCTTAGTTAGAGTACTTGGTGTATCCATGGTCTAGGTTATAGTCCACGTCATGTTCTGTGCCTTGGTTAGAGTACTTGGCATATCCTTAACCATGGTTAGAGTCCTCATTAAAATTTAGGCATAGGATAGACTCCTTGGCACATCTCCCCTCCTAGATTTGAGACCGTGGCTCCTATTTCATCATGATTAAGATCATAGTAATCAGTGGAACCAGCTCATGTCTGTGAAAAGTTGTGATAGTATTTGAAATTTTCTCATATCCCCTACGCAATTCCATGCTCTTTTGTGTACCTGATGTGTTGATTCTCCTATTCAAATTTTAACTAAAACTTTGATCACGCCCAAATTACACCTTCCAATTAAGGTATAAGCTTTCATTTTTTTAAAATAAAGAACCTAAAAATGTTTAGGTTCAATCCCATGAGGAATACGGTCTAGATTTGGAATAACCAAGAAATTACGAATTATTAACCAACTTATTTCCAAAAGGGAGATTTACGTTGTAAAAGCAATAATTAAAATCTATGCTCTGAACAATTTGAATGTAAGAGAAGTAACTAGGGTATAGTGTTCCCCATGAATTCCTAACGCAGTATAACCTCATGATTATAATATTCCAATACTCCAAGGGTTGCCTTTATCATCTTGTGAGGGTTAGAGATGTTGATTCCAAAGTACTTCCTATTGAGTCGGTTTCGATGGTCAATGAGTTTTGTTGATGTCATTCCCGATAAGCTTCCCGGTGTTCCTCCCGAAAGGAAAATAGACTTTGGTATAGATCTCCTTCCCTATACACAACTCATTTCCATACCCCCTTACCATATGGCCCTGGCAGAATTGTAGGAGTTGAAAGATCAATTGAGGGATTTGTTGGAGAAGGGTTTCATAAGGCCTAATAAGTCGCCTTGGGGTGCACCTGTCTTGTTTGTAAAGAAGAAGAATGGTTCCTTTAGAATGTGCATTAATTATCGGCAACATAATAAGGTTACCATAAAGAACAAGTACCCTCTACCAAGGATTGATGACCTTTTTGACCAACTACAACGAGCTAGTCACTTTTCTATGGTCGATCTTCGGTTCGAATACCACCATGTTAAGGTGAGGGAGAGTGATATTCCCAAGACAGCTTTTCAGACTAGGTATGGAAACTTTGAATTTGTGGTAATGTCTTTTGGGTTGAGTAATACACTGGCTATATTTATGGATCGCATGAATAAGGTCTTCAAACCCTACCTTGATATGTTTTTGGTGGTTTTTATTGATGATATATTGATTTATTCTCGGAGTGAGGAAGAGCATGTGAATTACTTGAGGGTGGTTTTGCAAATATTGAGGGATGAGAGGTTGTTTGCTAAATATGAAAAGTATGAATTTTGGTTGAAAGTGATTGCTTTTCTAGGGTATGTGTTGTCAGGTGATGGCATTAAGATGGATCCTAAGAAGACAGAGGTGATAAGAACTTGGCCTAGACCTTTGCCTCCATCTGATTTTAGGAGTTTCTTGGGTTTGGTGGGTTACTACCGGAGGTTTGTTAATGGCTTCTCTTCAATTGCTTCCCTTATGTAAAGTTGACCCAAAGAAGGTAAAATTCATAAGGACCGATGAATTTGAAAAGAGTTTTTAAACATTGAAAGATAGGCTTGTCTCCACTCCTATCTTGGCTCTACCAAAAGGGTTGGAAGGGTTTGTGGTTTATTGTGATACCTCAAGAATTTGTTTGGGATGTGTTTTGTTGCTAAATGGCAAGGTGGTAGTATATCCTCTAGGCAACTTGAGGTACACGAGTGAAATTACCCCACCCATGACCTTGAACTAGCAGTCATATGTTTGCTTTGAAAATTTGGCGTCACTACTTGTATGGGGTTCATGTTGATGTGTTTACTGACCACAAGAGTCTCCAAATATGTTCACAAAAAAAGATCCTAACTTGAGACAAAGAAGGTTGTTAGAGCTCCTTAAAGATTATGACATAAGTGTACATTATCATCCTAGCAAAGCTAATGTTGTGACAGATGCTCTAAGTAGAGTGTCCATGGTAGTCTATCTCATATTAATAGTGGTGGCAAGGAGGTGGCTAGAGAAGTTCATTGGTTGGCTAGGTTGGAGGTTAGGTTGGATGAAGTTGAAAATGGTAGTGTAGTAGTTGTTGATGGTAGATCTTCTTTGATTGAGGAAGTAAAGTCAAAACAAGATCTTGAGCTTGCCTTGCTAGAGTTGAAGACCTTGGTGAAGGATGGTAATGTGGAGATTTTCTCCCAAGGGGGAGATGGTGCACTTAGGTAACAAGGTGGGTTGTTGTGCCTAATGTTGATGACTTAAGAGAGTTGATTTTGAAGGAGCCCTATAATTCATCTTATTCTATTCACCCCAGTTCCACAAAGATGTATGGAGACTTGAGGGAGGTGTATTAGTAGGGTGGTATGAAGAATGATATTGAAAAGTTTGTAACCGATTGTCAGAGTTGCCAAAAAGTCAAAGTCGTTAGCCCAAGACACAGAAATTCCTACTTGGAAGTGGGAAGAGATCAACATGGATTTTGTGGTTGGGTTGCCTAAGACTAGAAAACACTTTGACTTTATCTAGGTTGTTGTGGATAGAATGACAAAGTCAGCTCAGTTTCTACCGGCCAAAACCCCTTATGGTTCAAAAGATTATGCCAAGTTGTACATCCATGAGCTGGCTAGATTGCATGGGATGCCCTTCTCTATCATTTCAGACCATGGTGCTCAATTCACTTCTCATTTTTGGAGGTCCTTCAAAAGAGGTCTTGGTACCAAGGTTAAGCTTAACACGACTTTCCATCCTTAAGCGGATGGTTAAACCAAAAGAACTACCCAAACTCTTGAGGATATGCTCAGAACTTGTATTTTGGAGACATCTTCCACTTATTCAGTTTGCTTACAACAATAGCTACCACTCAATCATTGGCATTGCTCCATTTGAAACTTTATATGGTAGGCATTGTAGATCCCTGGTTGGGTGGTTTGATGTGGGGGAGATGGTTTTGTAGGGTCCGATTCGATTATCGAAGCCTTTTAGAAAGTGATGTTGATAAGGGAGAGATTGAAAATAGCCCAAAGTAGACAAAAGTCCTACTCTGATGAGAGGAGAAGAGATCGTGAGTTTAAGGTTGGTGATTGGGTTTACATGAAGGTCTCACCCATGAAGGGTGTGGTTCGGTTTGGCAAGTAAGGGAAATTGAGCCCAAGGTTTGTGGGTCCTTATAGAGTTTCGAGGAGAGTTAGATAAGTTACATATGAGTTGGAGTTGCCTATGGAGATGAATATGGTACATCCGGTCTTCAATGTGTCCATGTTGAGAAAGTGTGCGGGTGACCCAAGTGATATAGTGCCTTTAGAGGTTATAGGTGTTGTAGAAGATAACTTGACATATGAGGAGGTCCCAGTGGAAATTTTGGATAGACAAGTTAAGAGGTTGAGAAACAAAGATGTAGCATCCGTCAAGGTCCTTTCGAGGAAATAGCAAGTTGAAAGTGCCACACGGGAAGCAGCGGACATGAAAAAGCGATACCTATATCTCTTCCACTCTACTCAAGCTAATGGTAATAATTTAAGTCCCCTATATAATTTAAAGTCTTAAGTTTCAGCCCTCATGTCAGTCTTCATGCATTCATGTCTATGATTTTTGACATTCATGTTGAGATTTTTAAAAAATGATATTTAAATGCACTTAATGCAATCATGTCGGGCTAAAATCTTAGAAGTTACTTCTATTACGCATGTTTCATTGACATTCAAGGATGAATGTTCCCAAGGGGGAGATACCGAAACACCCCACATGTGCTTCGATATGCCCTATAATCATAATTTTTATATATCTCAAAATGCGTGCGTGATTTAAAAAATCCAACTTTATATTCTCGATCAGGGGGCAAAATTGAGTGGGAAATGGGTATAACCTAGATTATAGATGACCCATAAGGAAAAATAATTTTTTGCTAATTTTACGATTTCCAGTGGATGTTCGCACCCAAGGCCCGACGCGACTGGGGCACGCCACTATGTTATTTGAAGTCTACGTCTGGTCCGCATTGCGCCAGGGGCGCATACCAGTGCAATATATTCCTTGGTTTTCTTATTTCACCCAAGGGCATTTGGGGTCATAGCTCCATGCCCACTTAAACATGAGATCACCCATACTTAGCCATTTTTCAACTCTACACAGAAACCCTCTCTAAAACCTCTCTAAGACTCTATCAATTCTCTCATTCAAATCTAAGGATTTTGAGCTCAATTTTGGGACTCAAGGACTCATTTCAAGGTCTACGTCTACTTCAACTTCAACTCAAGGAATTCAAGGTTTAAGATATGTGGGTCTTCATCCATGGGTCCTTTCACCCAAGGAGTATCTTCTCCTTTTATGAAAATTGCATGTTTCCAAGTTGTATTACCTATGGGTATCTCTTATTATGAAATATGAGCATAAATCATGTTGGTGCTGTAACAAGTATTGATTAATTATGCATAAATATCTATTTCAAGCTTGTTCCATGAATTGCTTTTGTCTGTTGAGACTATGCATATTCTGAGCTATGAAACTATGAACTATTATGAGCTTTGGATGATAGATTTCAAGGTACCTTACATGAGGGTTTTAATACATGTTGGTGGGTTGATTTGCATTCAGTTTACTCATATTATTTTACTCTTGAATTTTATGATTTCGAACAAGTTTCATAGACCCACCATGTGTTTGATTAAATGACATGAAAGAATTGTCAAGTTATTAATAATCTATTACATGTTTTACAAGTCAAGTGACTTCATGATGATTAAGGGCTTTCAAACATGTATTGATTTCATGAAAAGTATCTATGATGTAGCAAATATCAAGTTGAGCCCTACTTCAAGATTTTTACCTCTTGTGAGCCATTCATGTTAAAGCAAGGGATCATGTACGATTATTATTTACTCTCATGTTCAAGTTAGGCTCACTAGTAGAAGTCAGTATGTTTAGGAGATACTCATGTCAGTTATCATGTTTCTTATAAGTTATTCAAGCTATGACTATTTCAAGTATTCCATGGGATTAGACTTAGCACCGACTGAGGCTTAAGATAGGGGCTCAACTCAAGGGGTCCTTATAGAAAGTCTTTAGTCTCTAAACTATGTTCAACATAGGAATATATAATATCCTTTTATGGTTTCTAGTGGATCTATCTAGCTGCACCACACCTTATCGAGTGGGGGGTGGGGGTGACATGCCTCAATCACCTTGCCAGGGGGTGACATTCCTCTATCAACTTGTTGTGGGGGGAGGGGTGTCATGCCTTGGATTATTCATATTATCATACATGGTTTACCTTGACAAGTAGACACACCTTGTCGAAGGTCAAAGAAATATACATAAGAAAAGTAATCATGAAGATTTCAGAATGCAACAAATGCATTTAAACCTCATTTCAAAAACATCAACATGAATGTCAAAATCACCATAAACTTGTTAACACAAACATAAATGCATGTAAATGACATAAAGACTGACACTTAAGACTTGAAATCATATAGAGGACTTGAATTAGTACCTTTGGCTTGAGAAGAGTGGAAGAGATATAGATATCGCTTCCTCATGTCCTCCTCGACTTCCCATTGGCACTCTCAACTTGTTGGTTCCTCCAAAGGACCTTGACGGAAGCTACCTCTTTGTTTCTCAATCTCTTCACTTGTCTATCCAAAATATTCACTGGGACCTCTTCATAAGTCAAATTATCTTCTACAACACCCACGACATCTAAAGGGACTATAGCATTAGGGTCACCGACACACTTTCTCAACATGGACATATGGAAGACCGAATGAACCATATTCATCTCCATAGGCAACTCGAATTCATATGCAACGTTACCAACCCTCATAAAAAATCTATAAGGACCCACAAATCTTGGGCCTAACTTCCCTTTCTTGCCAAACCGGACCACATCCTTCATGGTTGAGACCTTCAAATAGATCCAATCACCAACCTTAAATTCAAGATCCCTTCTCTTTATATCGGAATAGGACTTTTGTCTACTTTGGGTTGTTTTCAATCTCTCCATAATCATCCTCACCTTCTCCAAGGCTTCCATGACCAAATCCGGACCTAGCAAAGCCATTCCCCCCCCCCCCACTTCAAAGCACCCAACCAGGGATCTACAATGCCTACCATAAAGAGCTTCAAAAGGAGCCATGCCAATGCTTTAGTGGTAGCTATTATTGTAAGCAAATTCAATGAGTGGAAGATGTTCATCCCAACTACCCTTAAATTTTAAAAACAAGTCGTAAGCATATCCTCAAGAGTTTGGATAGTCCTTTCGGCTTGTTAATTTGTTTGAGGATGAAAAGTCATGCTAAGCTTAATTTTGGTACCAAGACTTCTTTGGAAGGACCGCCAAAAGTGAGAAGTGAATTGAGCACAACTATCTGAAATGATAGACGAGCACCCAATGCAATCTAACCAACTTATGAATGTACAATTTGCATAATCTTCGGCACCATAAGAAGTTTTGACCGGTAGGAAGTGAGCTGGCTTTGTCATTCTATCCATCACAACCTAAATAGAGTCAAAATGCTTCCTAGTCTTGGACAACCCAACCACAAAGTCCATGTTAATCTCTTCCAATTTCCAAGTAGGAATCTCTATATCTTAGGCTAGGCCACCCTACCTTTGATGTTCGGACTTCACTTGTTGGCTATTATGACATCCGGATATGAACTTGACAATGTTTCTCTTCATACCACCCTACAAAAAAACTTCCCTCAAGTCTCTATACATCTTGGTAGAACCAGGGTGAATAGGATAGGAAAAGTTATTGGCCTCCTTCAAGATCAATTCTTTCAAATCATCTACATTTGGCACACACAATCTACCTTGGTACCTAAGGGCACAATCTCCCCCTTGGGAAAATACTTCCACTTTATCAACTCTCGCCAACGCCTTCAATTCTAATAAGGTGGTGTCAAGATCTTGTTCTGTCTTTACCTCCTCAATCAATGAAGACTTAGAACCATCGACAACCACTACACCACCATTATCAAGTTCACCCAACCTAACTCCCAATCTAGCCACCTGATGGACCTCTCTAGCCACCTCTTTGCCACCATCATCAACATGTGCTAGACTACCCACAAAAACCCTACATAGAGCATTGGCCACAACATTACCTTTGTCGGGGTGATAATACATACTCATATCATCTTTAAGGAGCTCTAACCACCTTTGTTGTCTCAAGTAAGATCTTTTTGGGTGACTACATATTGGAGACTCTTATGAACGATAAACACATCAACATGGACCCCATACAAGTAGTGACGCCAAATTTTCAAAGCAAATACCACGGCTGCCAATTCAAGATCATGGGTGGGATAATTCTTCTCATGCACCTTAAGTTGTCTAGAGGCATATGCTATCACCTTACCACTTTGCATCAAAACACATCCCAAACTAATTCTTGAGGGATCACAATATACAACAAAACCTTCCAACCCTTTTGGTAGAGCCAAGATGGGAGTGGAGAGAGGCTTATCTTTCAAAGTTTGGAAACTCTTTTCATATTCATCGCTTCACACAATTTTCACCTTCTTTTATGTCAACTTAGTCATGGGAGAAGCAATACAAGAGGTCATTTACAAACCTCCAGTAATAACCCGCCAAGCCCAAGAAACCTCAAATGTCCGATGGAGTCAAAGGTTTAGGCCAATTTCTAATCACCTTTGTTTTCTTAGGATCCACCTTAATGCCATCACCCGACACCGCATGCCCTAGAAAAGCAACCTTTTTCCACCAAAACTCACATTTTTTATATTGGCATACAACCTCTCCTTCCTCAAGATTTGCCCACCCTCAAGTGATCCACATGCTCCTCCTAACTATGGGAATAAATCAAGATATCATCAATAAAAATCACCACAAATAAGTTTGGTAGGGTTTAAAGACTATAAGATCCATAAATATAGTCGGTGCGTTAGTAAACCCAAAGGACATAACCACAAACTCAAAGTGCACATACCTAGACCAAGAAGCCATCTTGGGAATATCACACTCCTTCACTTTCACTTGGTGATACCCGGACCGAAGATCAATCTTAGAGAAGTGACTAGCCCCTTGAAGTTGATCAAAAAGGTCATCAATCCTTAGTGGAGGGTACTTATTCTTTATGGTGACCCTATTAAGTTGCTGGTTATTAATGCATATTCTAAGAGAACCATCCTTCTTCCTAATAAATAACACCGGTGCACCCCAAGGTAATTTACTAAGTCTTATAAAACCCTTCTCTAACAAATCCCTTAATTGCTCTTCAACTCCTTCAACTCCGCTGGGGCCATACAATAAGGGGGAACAAAAATGGGTTGAGTGTCGGGAAGGAGGTCTATACCAAAATGTATTTCCCTTTGGAGAAGAACACCAGGAAGCTCATTGGGAAAGACAGCAAGAAACTTATTAACTACCGAAATCGACTCTATAGGAAGGACTTTGGACTAAACATTCCTAACATTCACAAGATGATAGAGACAACTCTTAGAAATCAACCTTTGTGCTTTAATGCAAGAAATAAATCTACCCTTGACCACCACATCACAGCTTACCCACTCAAGGAGGGGCTTATTAGGGAATTGAAATGTGACCCTACGGGTTCTATAATCAATAGAAGCATAATATGCATGCAACCAATCCATCCCAAGAATGACATCAAAATCCACCATATCCAACTCAACAAAAGCACAAGGCAAGATTTTATGCAATAATACATGACAATTTCTATAGACTCTTTTAGCAACAACAAACTCACCAATGGGGGTAGACATTTCATAGGTTTCACACAATAATTTGGGGCTAACATGAACCTTTTTGGCAACAAAAGGAGTAATAGAAGAAAGAGTGGCACCCGAGTCTATCAATGCATACATATCAAAATCAATAACCTTTAACATACTGGTGACGACATCGGGCACCTCATCTACCCCTTGTCTCCCTTGAAGAGCATAGAATCTATTTTTCCCACCCCCTTGTTGGCCTCCTCTTCCCTTTGCACCCGCATTTGCACCTTGGCCTTGTGGACGACCATCTCTACCTTTGTTTTGTTCTCGAGGACAATCAATCACCTTATGACCCACTTCATCACAACCAAAGTAAGCATTAGAGTTTTTCAAACATGGACCACTATGATTTCTTTCACACCTTGCGCACCTAGGATTTGGCACCCCACTACCACAACCTTGGAATCTTCGATTATCATTAACAAACCTCCTATTAGGAGTATTATCAGACCCTTGGCCTTAGAACTTGTGGCCCTGAGGAAACCAACCACCCTTGGAATTTTGAAATCCACTTAAGAAATGAGACCTCTTGGACTACCCACTTCTTCTCTTTCTAAGTTTTTCCCCCTCCAATTGTTCAACATATGTCATGAGGTGGGACAAATCTATATCACCCACTAACATGGAGATTCAGCACTCCTCATTGGCCAAGGCAGACACTCCTAACACAAATTTGTTCACCCTTGACCTCGGCTTGGAAACCAATTGTGGGCCATACTTGGAGAGTTGGTTGAACTTGAGGGCATACTCCCTCACACTCATACACCCTTGCTTTAGGTACATAAATGTCATCATCTTTGCCTCCTATAGCACAATAGGAAAGAACGGGTTGAGAGATACCACTTTGAACTCTTTGCAAAGGATAGCATCACTATTCCCCTTCTCCATCTTCCATTGGGTGGACCAAATTTGGGCCATACCCTTGAGTTGGTAGGCCACCAACTCCACCTTTTCCTCCAAAGTAACCCATAATAGACAACACCTTATATACCTCATTGATGAATTCCTGTGGATCCTCATCCACCTTAGATCTATGGAACTTCGGTGGGTTCATTCTAGCAAACTACTTCACCTTGAGGCCGGAGTAGGAGCATGAGGGGCTCGGGATCCTTGGTTGATTTGATTTATCATGGCATGGTCCAACATAGTAATAGCATCTCGGAACTCATCATGAGCCACTCTCCCATCTT
Organism: Solanum ossicruentum; assembly: GCA_025774065.1. Lineage (NCBI taxonomy): Eukaryota > Viridiplantae > Streptophyta > Magnoliopsida > Solanales > Solanaceae > Solanum > Solanum ossicruentum. The sequence goes on along the minus strand of JAOTQR010115520.1, from coordinate 5,252 downwards.
GAGGAGCTTGAGGAGCGGGAGGGACGGGTTGCTCCTCAAGAATACGGGCTCTTCATCTTCTTGGAATCAACATGATCTAGAATAGTAAAGAACATTCGTTAGAGGAAAATGCCTTACCTTACTCCTAAAGCACAACAAAGATCATAAAGAAGGAAAATATTTCCTAAAACGCCTCATAGCCTCTTAATCATAGGTTTGGTGCACTTCACAACTATGAACAAGACTCTAATTGACGCATTGTGTTAGATTTTGAGGACCATTAACAACCTAGTTCTCTGATACCAAGTTTGTCACGATCCAAGCCTAGGGCCTAGACATGACACAGAGAATGGGGAACCAAAAGGAACCCCAAACAAGCCTCTTAGCATATCAATCACACATCCTTGGTTACAGAAGTCAAACATCAACAACAAGAGACATAAATATACAAAACGAGACTAAGGGAAGTCTTGGATAATCATAAAACATTCAAGAGACAAGCTCATAGCATAATTCCATCAATTGTTCCAACATTACCTCTAGCATAGATTGGGCGGGGGCCAAGATACTTTTTGGGTTCACCCTCCCAGTATCAAATGTTCAACATGAAGGGATAACAAAAGCAAGAGTAGCATAGCTAGTGTCCCCGGACTTGAGGACTTACCAAAGCTTATCTTTCGGAATGCCAAAGCTAACATCATGATTGAGAGGTAATCTGATTCCTACGTGGTAACATCATGTAGGCATAGAGTATGCATTAGTCATTTGACTGTACTATGTAGGATGCAATGCAACATGACATAAGCCAATATAGTCAAAATACATAATCATAAGCAATGGATAAGTATAATATCAATATGGCTTGCATGATCAATGCTTGAAGTAAAACATGTTTGTAAATCATCTAACTTGTATAGGACATAATACATGTGTGGTAGGTGACCATAATCATAGATCAAGCAACTATTACTTAGAATCCAAGACATGTCACCCCCTTGAAAGGTGAATGAGGTACCTACTCCTTAACGTGGTAGTATGGGCATGTCACCCCATAATGACCACCTACCCCTTAATATGGTAGTATGGGTATGTAAACCCCCCCCCCCACGAGATGGTCAAGGTACATACCCCTCAATATGGTATATGGGCATGTAACCCCCTCCCCCGATGAGGTGATCAAGGTACATACCCCTCAACATGGTAGTACGGGCATGTCACCCCCCGATGAGGTGGTCAAGGCATGTAACCCTCTCAACTAGGTGATTGGGCATGTCACCCCCAACAAGGTATGGTCAACTTGCTACACTATGGATATTTTTCTGGAATTCAATACATATATACAATCCCTTAATCATCATAAAGTCCCTTGACTTATAAACCTTGTAATAGATCTATCATCAATAACTCAAGAATCCTTGTCAAGACATTTTATCAAACATTTGGCGGTGTGTAATGCTAGCTCAAAATCATACATGTCAAGAGTAAAATAGTATGAGAAAGTTCAATGTAAATCAACCCACCAACACATACTAAAACACTCATGTAAGATACCTTGAAATCCATGCTCAAAACATGCATAGTCTGAATAAAAAAAAAACCAATTCATAGTATAAGCTTGATATAGTAAAACATACATAATCAATCAAAAACCTCAACATAATTTGTAATCAAAATCTGTAATAAGAGATACCCATTGATGATACAACATAGAAACATGCAATTTTTTTTTTTTTAAAAAAAAAAGAGAATTGGGCTCCATGGATGAAAGGACTCAATGGATGAAACCCACATACCTCAAGTTTAGGGACTCCTTGATTACACTTGAAGTGAACTTGAAGCTTGACTGAAGTTCTTGAGATCCAAAATTAAGCTAAGGATAGTTGAATTTGGATGAAATATTTGGTTAAGTCTTGGTGAGGGTTTTGAGAGTGACTTGAGTGATATAGAGCTGAAATATAGCAAGTATAGGTGTTTTCATGCATGTGTGGGCACGGGGCTATGATCCCAAGGCCCTTGGGCCGAAATGAAAATGTCAGGGAAAAACTACACTGGCCTACATCACTGGCACGATGTGGACCCATCACGAAGGGCACTCCAACAATGATTTGCACCCTTGGTGCATCGCAGCTAGGGCGCAGATGGCTACTGGAATTCAGATTTTTGTGAAACTAAAATTTCACTATGGTTCCTCTAAATTGGGGTTATACCCATTTCCAACTCAATTTTCCCCCTTATCATGAATATGAAGTCAGCTTTTAGATATCATGCATGAATTTTGAGATATATGGAAACTGTGATTATGGGCATTTCTGAAGCACATTTTTGAGGCATTTTTGGGGCGTTTCAATAGATTTCCATCCTCAAATGGATGGTTAAGTCGAAAGAACTATCCAAACTCTTGAGGATATGCTTAGAGCCTGTATTTTGCAGTTTAAGGGTAGTTGGGATGAACATCTTCCACTTATGGAGTTTACTTACCAAAATAGCTACCACTCAAGCACTGGCATGGATCACTTTGAATCTTTATATGGTAGGTATTGTAGATCCCCGGTGGGGTGGTTTGATGTGGGGGAGATGGAATTTCTAGGTCCGGATTTGGTTATGGAAGCCTTGGAGAAGGTGAGGTTGCTAAGGGAGAGACTGAAAATGGCTCAAAGTAGACAGAAGTCCTACTCTGATGTGAGGATAATAGATCTTGAGTTTAAGGTTGGTGATTGAGTTTACTTAAAGGTCTCACACATGAAGGGTGTGGTCTGGTTTGGCAAGAAAGGGAAATCGAGCCCAAGGTTTGTGGGTCATTGTAGAGTTTCGAGGAGAGTTGGCAAGGTTGCATATGAGTTAAGAGTTGTCTATGGAGATGAATAAGGTTCATCAGGTCTTCCATGTGTTCATGTTGAGAACATGTGTGGGTGACCCAAATGTTATAGTGTCCTTAGAGGTTGTAGGTGTTGTACAAGATAATTTGACCTAAGAGGAGGTCCTGGTGGATATTTTGGATAGACAAGTGAAGAGGTTGAGAAACAAAGATGTAGTATATGTCAAGGTCCTTTGGAGGAATCAACAAGTTGAAAGTGGCACATGGAAGTCAAAGCGGACATGAAAAAGCGATACCCATATCTCTTTCACTCTACTTAAGCCGAAGGTAATAAAGTCCCTATATGATTTCAAGTCTTAAGTTTCAACCCTCATCTCATTATGCATGTATTCATGTTTATGATAACAAGTTTATGGTGATTTTATACATTCATGTTGAGATTTTTGAAAATGATGTTTAAATGCATTTGTTGCAATCATGTCGGGTGGAAATACTCATAATTACTTCTCTTATGCATGTTTCTTTGACATTTGGGGACGAATGTTCCCTAGGGGGAGATATTGAAATGCCTCACATATGCTTCGAACTGCCCCATAATTGTAATTTTCATATATCTCAAAATCTGTGCATTATTTCAAAAAATTCGACTTCATATTTTTGATCGGGGGCAAAATTGAGTGGAAAATAAGTATAACCCAAATTTTAGAAGACCCGTAGTAAAAAATAATTCTCACTAATTTTATAATTTCCAGTGGTTGTCCGCGCTTGGGACGCGCCACTATGCTATTTGAAGTGCACGTCTGGTCTGTATCATGCCAGGGGCGCGGACCAGTGCGATATTTTTCTTGGTTTTCTTATTTCTCCCAAGGGCATTGGGGTCATAGGCCCATGCCCACTTAAATGTGAAATAACTCATACTTAGCAATTTTTCAACTCTATAACTCACCAAAACTCTCTCTAATGACTCTCTAAGACTCTATCAATTTTCTCATTCAAATCTAAGGATTTCGAGCTCAACTTTGGGACTCAAGGACACATTTCAAGCTCTACGTCTACTTCAACTACATCTCAAGAAATTCAAGGTTTAAGGTATGTGGGTCTTCATTCATGGGTCCCCTCATCCATGGAGCCCAACCTTCTATTTTTATGAAAATTGCATGTTTCCAAGTTGTATTACCTATGGGTATCTCTTATTATGAAATATGAGCATAAATCATGTTGGGGTTTTAACAAGTATTGATAGATTATGCATGAATGTCTATTTCAATCTTGTTCCATGAATTACTTCTCTATTGGGACTATGCATGTTTTGAGCTATGAAACTATGAACTATTATGACCTTTTTGTGATGGATTTCAAGGTATCCTACATGAGGGTTTTACTACATGTTAGTGAATTGATTTGGATTGAGTTTACTTATTGCGTGAGTTTGAACAAGTATCATGAACCCACCATGTGTTTGATAAAATGACATTACAAGAATTCTCAAGTTATTAATGATCTATTACATGATTTACAAGTCAAATGACTTCAGGATGATTAAGGGCTTTCAAGCATGTATTGATTTCATGAAAAGTATCTATGATGTTGCAAGTATCAAGTTAAGCCCTATTTCAAGATTTTACCTCTTGTGAGCTATTCATGTTAAGGCAAGTGATCATGTATGATTATTATCTACACTCATATTCTAGTTAGGCTCACTAGTAGAGGTCAAGCGTGTATATGAGCTACTAATGTCATGCTATCATGTTTCTTACATGTTATTCAAGCTATGACTATTTCAAGTATTCCGTTGGATTAGACTTAGCACTGACTGAGGCTTAAGAAGGGGGCTCGACTCAGGGGTCCTTATAGAAAGTTTTTAGTCTCTAAACTATGTTCTACATAGTATTATATAATACCCTTTTATGGTTTCTAGTAGATCCATCTAGTTACACCACACCTTGTCGGGGGAGAGGGGTGAAATGCCTCGATCAACTTGTCGGGGGAGGGGGGGTGACATGCCTCAGATTATTCATATTATCATGTATGGTTTACCTTGGCAAGTACACCACACCTTGTCGAGGGGGTGACATGCCTTAATCACCTTGTTGAATGTAACGCCCCAAAGTCCTGTTAGGGAGAACTGGCACCCGTTGCCGATAAGGCTCGGGAGAACCAACCTGTATCTATGCGTTTTCTATACATACTATGAGGGGTTTCTACGTTTGACATGCCTTTTAATAAGATAAAATGTAATAACAAGCCAAAAAGAAATATATATGACTAGGCGGTTGGATCCCCCAGTGTCTATAGTACGAGACATGACTTCACTTTGTTTTATATAGTCTACAAAGCCTCTAAATAAAGAAAACATCTGATAAGGGTCGGGACAGGCCCCACCTCAACAAACTGTGCAATAAAAACATGTAAGCTCTAGACATATACAAGCCCCGAAGCAACCTGGAGCTTGGTGACA
>JAOTQR010115509.1:4388-18882 GCA_025774065.1 Solanum ossicruentum | reverse complement strand
AAAGGGACAGAGAAAATATTCTATGTAGACTCTAGAAGCATCACCTCTTCATCAATGGATCTGCTTTTTGTTGAAAGTATTTTTGTAATTTCTGTAGTTTCCTTATTTTACATTTAAAAGAAATTAACCTGATGAAGTTATTGAATAACAATTTTAATAAAATAGTATATCACCATTTTGTCTATGGTTAAAAGTTGTGATGTAAGATAATGTTTTTTTGTTAACTGTAATTACCCTTCATGTTGAATTGGACTCTAAAATGAATACATATTGTTTCCCAAGTGAACATATTTATTTATAATATAAAATTTACTTAATTTTAATTTTATTGTCTTTTTGCCCTAAATATTAGGAATTATTACTTAGTTCAGCCAACATGGTGCGAAATTGTAAAGAGTTGATCCTCTATAATAATTGTATAACAAATATAGAATTCTAAATTTTGGAGAACATCTTAATGCACGCTAGTTTCTTACTTTAATTTGATTTAAGTAATTCTTTTACTAATACGATACATCAGATTCTCACGCCTCGGGAGGGTATCCTGGACGTAAGCAGCACTCAGAGACATTGCTAGTCTCCAAGCGAAGCACTTGGCCTCATCACATTCATTCATTCATACATTCTACTAATCAGCGAAAGACATAAAGAAGGAAACAAGCACATCTCATCTAATCTCAAAACAATATTATAAATAGAAAGGCTAATAGAAAGAAACTAGATCAAGAAGTCTTAACATCAATATTTGACTCTAGTCTATGAAACCTCTATCACTATCAAGTGGTGCCAATAACAGACCCATGGCTACCTGAATCAAAATAAAGCTAATCAAATCTAACTCTAAAGCAAGATGAAATATAATGTAAGAAATCCGCCGAAGTAGGGGAGGCTCACCAATCTACCGAACGCTCGAAGATCCTCAATGATTCACCTGCTGATGACCTCTATCTTGTGTATCTACATCATAATACGATGCAATTCAAAAGGGGACATCAATATTTGGAATGTACTGATATGTAAAATAGCTGAGTGAAACCAAAACATGTAGAATAATATAGAATTAACAATCAACTCAATATGGGAAACAATCAATATGTTAAATGTCTATCTAAGCAAAACAATACAGAGTAGACAAGTGACCCATCAACCAATCAACTCATCAATCAAATCAAACTCACCTCAGAAGTACTCGTCTCAACTCAACTCATTATATTACTTCTTATCTTATCACATCTCGACTCATAGTACTCAAGGTTGGTAGTTTCTCTTATCCGACAACAATTACTTCGGAGTCAATGATTGTACAACAAGCCTCCATTATTGCCACAGTCGTCCCATACTTGCCAGTAAGTGGAACGAATCGAACCCACTAGGGACCCTAACTATTCGTTAAAGTTAAGTCCTCTATTATTTAAAGGATTTTATCCAGAGGGAACCATAATGAGACGTAGTGGTTCTAATCCTCACCTATGCTTAGCTACGTAGTTTGACGAGTGCGAGTTGGACTAACTCTTACTCTTTTGGTGCTCGATACTCCTCCCATGACTCAATGCTCATAAAATAATCTATCCAATCAATACATCTCAATTGACCCATCTCAATTCAGCCTTTTAAAGGCTCTCATCATTCAATCAGTCTCAAAGAGACTCTAATCATCTCATCAATCAACATCTCAATCAACAGGTCAAGGATTTGAGCAATCATCATTAGGGAATAATCGAATAGACAAATCATTAGAGTTCATGTATGGAAACTCATGGAATATTAAATTATATCAACTCATCATCATTCTCATATCACAATCACAATCTCTATCAACATTCTCAATCAAGGCTCTAGACTCAATCCCTATCTTTTTTCATGCAATCTTTAAGAAACAATAAGTAAGGTTTATGCAATAATTCATGTAAAACATTTAATTCAAGAAAATAAGTTTGTGATGATCATCAACATACAAAAATACATCTAGTGAATATGATTTCTCAAGAAAATAATCAAGAATTATGCATGTAGACTCAAGAACCTTCAAGTCTCATATATGAGCATCTATGGGACACATGGAAACAATCTCATATTTTCATTTAGCCTTACATACCTAGAATGAAGCTTTTCAAGTCACCCATCAAGAATTCTCCTTGAATTCTCCAATCTCACATTCTTCCTCCTCCTCTCTTAAGCTTTAACTTTCAAGTGTTGTGAAGAAGGACTTAGAATGGGGTTTTTGACCTTTTTACTCATCAAAACGACCTAAAGGGGACGAATTTCAAGTTTAGGAGGGGTTGGGAGAGTCTACAATGTCCCTCAAAAGATTTAAAACTTTTGAACTTTGGTGAAATATATCGGGATAACAGGTGCGCAACGAGGATCTTCGCGCACCTGTGAAATTTTAGAAATTCAACCCCGTTGAAAAATTGAGAAAATATACAAGTGTGGGTTCGCGTCGTGGAGTTGTCACGTACCCTTACTATTTTCGTCAATTTAGCGAAAATTATTTTTCTACTCGATTGCTCTTAAATTGGGTCAAGACCATTTTCTAACTCAATGTTTCACCTGATCGTAAATCTGGTCTCGGATTTTCCATCCGAGCTTTTGAGGATGCGTTACATGCACGTCTCCGTTCTAAGGGAATTTTGGTAATTTTACCGGTGTTACATCATCTCCCCCTTTGGATTATTCATCCTCGAATGATGAGTTAGGGTGGATATTAAGGAACGAATAGACTCGAAACTCCTCTCAACTTTTAATTTATCAATCTATCTTTCAACTCCCCACTTCTATCAACAATATCTATTTGGACTCGAGAATAGGCAATCAACTCAAGAAAAGATAATCAATTTAGTTAAGGGTAAGGACGTTACCTTCAACATTCTCATCATTAGGCACGAATATCGATCAAGACTCCTCTCATTAATCACTCAACAAATCAAAATATCGACCCATTCAGACGATCACAAATCACCCAGAATAGACAAATCGATTTAGATCAAGAGTAGAGATACTCTCTTAGGCGTTTTCAGCATCAATCACGAATGGAATGTTGAAACTCAATCAATTAAAATCATTTAATCACTTCGACAATCAGTCCTTCGAACTCAAAAAGGAAACCATCAACTCCAATAAAGAATGGGACCATCAATAGAGAAGACTCTACGTATAACTCTCAAGCTTAGTACCTCGTCTCAATTGTGCTCTTTTTGATGTCACTCTACTCTATCAACTTAAGCTTATAGCTTCCGTTCAACTCTCTTCCTATCCACATCTTCTTATTCCATTCAAGCCCACTTCTGAGCCTCAAGGTGCTACTCTTAAGACGATCATATTCATATAAAGCTAATCCTCAATACTTAGCTTTATACTTCCACCAGGGTTTTCATTAAAAGATCACTAGTCCTATTCACTACTTCACTAGCATGAAGTCTTTGATAGCCTGTCATGAACACTCACATAAGAACAACTATGCATTCAAGCCCATCACTCTAACCACTTCAACTCTATCTTAGAATTTTCAAGCCTACTCAGCACTTCTACCTCCACCATTCAAATGAGCTCCCACTCAAATACATACTAACATACTTTTACGTATCTGTTGCACGTAATAAAGTCTCATCTCTCTCCTCCTCTCTATATCTACCCCTACATGACAAAAGTACCACACCAATATCACAATAAGGATACATTCACTCCTCCTTATCTACCCTCATTCTCCATCTACTACTATCAACATCACTATTTGGACCAAGGGGAACTCGTCATCACTACACCCTACCATCAACAATTACATAACAAGCCAAAGGTTAGTTCATGCATAAGATAGCATCATAATGTCTTACTATCAACCATTACTCCTTTGCTATCATCGACATTTCTATCAAGACATGTGACGAAAGGATCACTCAAAGAACTTGAATGAATGATCATTAGCAAGACTCAATTGAGAAATGTTACTTGAGAAAATTCATAATAAAGTACAATCTCCCTCATCTATCAAGACTCATGCTGAGTTCACAGATTTACACGTAGTGTAAAACTTAGGTCAAATCTCATTCAACATAGGACTGAAAACTCTTAGATCCATGAGATAAGATCAAAGTTAATGAATGAACTCGTCGTTTTTCATCCTTACATCTCAACATGAATAACAATCAACAAGTGGTATATGGGAATAGGCCATGGGCATGGCAGTCGTACACTAAATAGGAATAGAGTATCATCTTCACTAAAGTATAAGGAATATACGAGGTGGAAAAAATTAATGCCTCATCCAAATCAACCTATCACCATCGAACACTCAAGATCTACTTCGATCTTTCACATCACCATCTTCCCCTTAGCTCAAGGGTCTTCTCTCAAGTTTTGTGAATCCATTCCCTCTGCTAGGCTATAAGCATATACCTTCACATGATCGAGGAATCATTGTTCACAAGAATAGGTGTCTTAAATTCTTCTATCATTCTATAGTCGCATAAATGAATTAACCACTACGACTCTCTTCAAAGATGCCACTTCCAAATTTCTCTTGTATCTATTAAATTCTATCTCTATATTTGTTGTATTTGCTGCTCTTAATGGCGTACATCACCATTTCCCACAACTCTTATCATCTAACATCTTCTTTTCCTTGCTAATGCTCAACTTTTGTGCCCTAATAAACTTATTTGTATGAGACTTAGACTATAAGGGAAAAAGTCATCATCATCTATCCATATGTCCCAATCAACTTAGTTGCCCGTGATGACAAGGAATGCTTACCCAGTCTACCCCACGTTGACAACTCAAATATACTATCTAGATGCTTATAACGGTCATACCTTAGAGCTTCACACATCTTTACCAATCATGGGTACACATCTCAAGTCTCTTCTTATCTATTGAGCTATCCTTTTTCACTCATCTTACCTATGGGGCACTTATACTCTGCCCATAACATCACTTCCCTTACAACTCAGTACCACTCACCTATTCAATCATATCTCCTTATCTGACTAAGGCTCATAACTCAATGAATCTCATGAACTGTCACTTAAAATTCATAAGCCTAATTTAGATCTATCACATTGAAAGCACTCTTTTCCCCTATTTAACATCTACGCTTCACCCTCAATAGTATGAATACTACAACATACCAACATAAATTTCCTTCTAATTTTAGCATGGTCTATCACATTTTAATAATAACTCTTCCTCTATATCTCATCATAAAAATCATAGGGTGCTTATGATTCTTTTATCAAACTTATGGCAATCAACACATTACCTCATTGCTTACTTAGTAGGTACATAACTCTAACTACAAGCCTCAATCAACTATTACTCTAACTATCTCGTCCTTTTCTTTCTATCGTCATCATCTAGCTTTGGAATCACAGCTCTACTCAGGGTGGTATAAGACCTCACATCTTACTCCTAGGTGGTAACATTAAACTCTTTAGAGACATAAGTTTCTCTCTCATGGGTAACATCAGAAGCAAGTTTTGAATAAGAGGGTCTGACTACATCTAAAGCTAACTCAAATGCATGATTCATATAAGTAGTAGTGCACTTTTTCTAGTGAATCAACTTAGCACACTAGTTGGTTTCTCTCAATCCTAGTGCAACCTCTCTACCATTATGATTACTCTATCACAGAGGATCTCATCTGCTAGAGTTTAAACATTACTATCTCTATTATCTCATGGGCGAGGCATAGTCGAAAGGTTTAGAGCAACACATGAATCATCGTAGATTTCTTAGGAAATAGCTCCATCGCACGATTTAGAATCTGAAAGAAGGAAAACTTTTCCTAAATGTCAATAGTCCCTCATTTATGGAAGTGGGCCCTCACAACCATAAATAAGTTCCTATAGACGCAGCTTCATAGACTTTCTAGGACACTTGAACTTGTGCTTTGATACCAAGTTTGTCACGTCTCGGGAGGGTACCCTGGACGTAACCGGCACTCAAAAACTATTGCTAGTCCCCAAGCGGACCACTTTTCCTTATCCCATTTATTCATTCATACATTCTACTAATCAAAAGACATAAAGAAATAAATAGGCACATCTCGTGTAATCTTAAAATAATATTATAAATGAAAAGGCTAGTGGAAAGAAACTAGCTAAAGAAGTTTTAACATCAACATTTGACTCTAGTCTATGAAGCCTCTATCACTATCAAGTGGTGTCAATGACAGACCCATGGCTGCCTCAATCAAAATAAAGCTAATCAAATCTAACTATAAAGCAAGATGAATATAATGTAAAGAATCCTCCGAAGTAGGGGAGGCTCACCAACCTGCTGAACGCTTGAAGATCCTCAACGATTCGCTTGCTGATGATATCTATCCTGCGTATCTACATAATAATATGATGCAGTCCAAAAGGGACATCAGTACTCAGAATGTACTGGTATGTAAAATAGCTAAGTGAAATCGAAATAGATAGAACAATATAGAATTAACAATCAACTCAATCAGGAACCAATCAATATGTTAAATGTACATCTAAGGAAATAATAAAGAGTAGACAAGTGACCCATCAACAAATCAACTCATCAATCATGTCAAACTCATCTCAGAAGGACTCGTCTCAACTCATCTCATCACATCTAGACTCAGAGTACTCAAGGTAGAAACTTTTTGGGAGTTTCTCTTATCTAACAACAATCACTTATGCGCTGGTGATTGTACAACAAGCTGTCATTGTTGCCACATCCATACCATACTTAACAGGTAGGGAACGAATCGAATCCACTAGGGACCCAGCTATCCGTTAAAGTTAAGTCCTCTATTATTTCAGGGACTCTATACAAAGGGGAACACAATGAGGTGTAATGGTTCTATCCCTCACCTTTGCTTGACTACGTAGTTTGACGAGTGTGAGTTGGACTAACTCTTACTCTTTTGGGTCTCGATCTCCTCCCATGAGTCAATGCTCATAAAACAATCCATCCACTCAATACATCTCAATTGACTCATCTCAACTCAGCCTTTTAAATGCTCTCATCATTCAATCAATCTCAAAGAGACTCTAATCATCTCATCAATCAACATCTCAATCAACAGCTCATGGATTTGAGCAATTATTAGGGAACAATCGAATAGAAAAATTATTAGAGTTCATTTATGGAAACTCATGGGACTATCAAGTTCTATCAACTCATCATCATTCTCACATCATAATCACAATCTCTATCAACATTCTCAATCAAGGCTCTAGACTCAATCCCTATTTTCTTTCATGCAATCTTTAAGAAATAATAAGTAAGGTTTATGCAATAATTCATGTAAAACATTCAATTAAAGAAAATAATTTTGTGATGATCATCAACATACGAAAATACATGTAGTAAATATGATTTCTCAAGAAAATAATCAAGAATCATGCACGTAGACTCAAGAACCTTCAACTCTCATCTAAGACCATCTATGGGGCATATGGAAGAACAATTCCATGTTTTCTTTTAGCCTTACATACATGGAATGAAGCTCTTCAAGTTATCCGTCAAGAATTCTCCTTGAATTCTCATATCTCATGTTCTTCTTCCTTCTCTCTCAAGCCCTAACTTTCAAGTGTTGTGAAGGACTTAGAATGGGATTTTTTTTACCCTATTTACTCATCAAAACACCTAAAGGGACCGTGTTTCAAGTTTAGGATGGGTTAGAAAAAGTCTGGAATGCCCCTCAAAAGATTTAAAATTTTAAACTTTGGTGGAACAGGTCAGGATAACAAGTCCGTGATGCGAACCTGTCGCGTACCTATGAAATTTTGGAAATTCAATCCCATCAAAAAATTGAGAAAGTATATAAGTATGGGTATGCAATGGGTCCGCATCGCGAAGCTGTCGCGAGTGCTCACTGTTTTAGGTCCGCGATAGGTCAGCCTCGTGGCCCTGTCGCATACCCTTACTATTTTGGTCAATTTTGCGAAAATTAATTTTCGACTTGGTTGCTCTTAAACCGGGTTGAGACCATTTTCTGACTCAATTTTCCGTGCTGATCACAAATTTGATCTCGAATTTCTCATCCGAGCTTTGGAGGACGCGTTACGCACACTTCTCTGTTCTAGAAGTATTTTTATAATTTTATCTGGTGTTACACAGATAGCATAAAAAAAAATTAATATAGAAAATATGATAAATGATTATTTTATTTATTGTATAATATTTTTTCCTATTATTTTGGAAGTTTTGATTGTTTTTTTGTTGGATCAATTCTATTTCAGTTAAAAAAAATTTATTTGTAGGAATTTCACCATAAAAGAAAATCATCTCCATTTAATTTTTATTATGTTTATTATACTAAATATTTGGTACCATTATAATAATACAATAATATTAAAGAAAAAAAGTGCAAAGACAATTTTGTCTAAAGCATCGTCTTTTACTGAAGGGCAAAAAGTTCAAACAATTATTTTTAAGGGTCTTTATGCTTTTAATGTAGTATAGATAGAATAGATATAGATATAGATTTAGGATTCTTTTTCTAAATCTTCTTTTTATATATTTTAGGAGTCGTTCTATTAATAGTCTAATATCTCTTATCATATATTATAAGAGTCTTTAGTTTTTTTTTAAATCTCATATATTTTAGGAGTCTTTAATTTTTTAAATCTCGAGTTTTTTAGGAGTTAATATCAATATTAAAATAATTAAATAATATTTTGATAAAAATAGATGATTTTTAACGACCTTAAATCATTCACATTAGTAAATCCCTAGCTAGGAAAAAATTAAACGTTAATGACTAAAATATATGTTTATTGTTAAAATATAAAAAAAAATAAAGGAAAAAACTATTAACTTTTTGTCAACAAATGTTAAAGTTGCCTTCATTGGTGCTCCTTTTATATTATTTTATTGGTCCATTGCCAATAAGTAACATATTTTTAAGTATTAATTGTCACAACTTCGTTGATCAAGTCTTTCTCAAAATCCATTGCAAGATTGTCTAAAATAAATTGTTCAAAATAATAATAATAATAATGATAATAATAATAATAATAATATTAATAATAATAATAATAAGTAAAATATATGAATTTATAACATAAAAAAAATTATGAGATGAAGAAGTATTACTTACTTGAGTTATTACTTTACGTGAAGGCTAATCCTACCTTGATGATTCTTTAGTGGTTATGTTTAGGAGTGAAGCAGAAAACTGATGTTTTACGCATGTTGGGACCTTAAATAGACCCCAAAAGGTTTTAGGATAACCATCACCTATAAGTCAATGATGATACAACGAAGAGATGTCGTTGCCACATCCGTCCAATACCTTGTCGGGGTAGAGGACGAGTCTATCGGTGGATACATAAGTCTATCAAGTCCTCTTTTGGGATTGAGAAAACATCCGTTCTCATAGTCCAATCCTCTTCTACGCTGGATACGTAGTTAATGAGTGCAAGTGGGACTTGCTCTTATCTATTTCGGTGCTCAATACTCCTCCCATGACTCGACATGCTCATAAGTCTATCAACATCAGGACATTTGTACAGTCAGTCTCTCTCAGAAAAGTACATCAACTTATCTTGTCATCTATCAATTCAAGGAATTAGGGACGTTCGGTTAAGATTCAAGTTCAATCTCTTAAAGAATCTGAGGGTCTTACTCTTAATTCAATTCCATTAAAATTATCATCAATATTCACTTAATTCAAGACCTAAACCATAACAACCAAGCCTATTTACATCATCAAGGCTCTAGAAATCAACCCCTAGGTTCATTCTTGAAATCTGTGGCAATTAAGCCTGTAGAGTTTATATAATAGTTCAAATATATCATTTAAGCAAGTAGTTCAAGTTATGATAATCATTAATTCAAGAAAATATTATATAGAATAATAATAGTTGTCAAGATAACGTTCAAGAATTTGTAAAACAAGTCCCATTACTTTCAACCATTAACTTACTATAGTCAAAGGGGCAAATGAGAGGACAATCCCATACTTTGGGTAGCCTTACATACTTGGAATGAAGATTATCTAAGTCTTCTTCAAGAACTTGACCCACAACTTTAAAAACCCTATGTTTTCTTGCCTTCCCTCGTAAGATTTCTTCACGTAGGAATTAGGAAAAATAGATTTTGAAACCCTTAATGTGAATAAAATAACTCTTAGACACATTTTTGCCACTTAGGATAGGGTGAATAATGACCAAAAACCCCTTCCCATAATAAAAAAATAAATTTTCAGCTTGCAACATCATGTCTGGGTCACGCCAGGGGCGTGGACATGTGTTTTTCATGACTTTTTGAGATTTTAAGTTCACATTAAAAAAGATAAAAATAAAAAAAACATTAAGTGTCGATCCACGCCCAGGGCGCATCGTAGCCCTGAGAACATCAACATTGCCTCGGGTGAAATTAGGAAAAATTACTTTCTGACCCAGTTTCTCTAAAATCGGGTTGGGGTCACTTTCCCACTCAATTTTTTGCGCTGATTGTAAATTCGATCTCAAATGTCCCATCCTAGCTTGGGAATATATGTTATGCGCACGATTACATACTAGGGGCATTTTGATAATTTTGTGGGGTGTTATATTATCTCCCCCTTGGGATCATTCATCCTCGAATAATGAGTAGGATTATGGCACAAGTAGACTATCCATCACCCTTTATCACCCCCACATTAGACTCAAAAATAGAATAAACACATCAGTGCAAGAACAGAGACTTCGATTAAGTTAATGATAGGGACACTACCTTCGACATCATCATCATTTGGTATGAATAGGTGCGGGTTTTTGATCTTCATAGCTTCCTATGTAGCTTCCACAATAAATTGGTTCCTCCATAGAACTTTGGCGGAGGCTATCTCTTTATTCCTTAGCTTGCGGACTTAACAGTCAAGAATTTAGACTATAATTTTGTCATAGGATAGACTATCCTTTACTCCCATACTCTCAATAGGGATTGCCAAAGCAGGATCTCCCAAACACCTTTTTAGCATTGAGACGTGGAATACCGGATGGATCTCGTCTAGCTCGGAAGGCAATTCTAACTTATATGTGACCCAATCCTCCTCACAATTTGATAGGGTCTAATGTAGTGTGGACTTAACTTTCCTTTCTTCCCGAACCTCATAACCCCCTTCATGGGTGACACTTTCAGGTACACCCAATCCTCTACCTCAAACTCTAAGTCCCTTCTTCTCATGTCACTGTAAGACTTTTGACGATTTTGTGCGGTCTTCAACCTCTCTCGAATGACCTTCACCTTCTCCATGGATCAGTGGACAAGGTCAGGTCCAATCAATTCAGCTTGACCAACCTCGAACCACCCAATCGGTGATCTACACCTCCTCTCATACAAAGCTTCATAAGAGGTCATCCGGATACTAGCATGATAACTATTTTGTACGCAAATTCGATCAATGGAAAATGGTTATCTCAGTTTCTCTTAAAGTCAAGAATGCAAGCCCTCAACATATCCTCCAAAGTCTGAATTGGGCACTCCGCCTGTCCATCTGTCTGAGGATTGAAGGTTATGCTCAGATTCACTTTCGTACCAAATCCTTTGTGAAAAGATCTCCAAAATAGGGAAATGAAATGAGTTTCTCTGTCCGAGATGATAGACAAGGGAACTCC
Source organism: Solanum ossicruentum (assembly GCA_025774065.1). NCBI lineage: Eukaryota > Viridiplantae > Streptophyta > Magnoliopsida > Solanales > Solanaceae > Solanum > Solanum ossicruentum. The sequence continues at coordinate 7,321 of JAOTQR010115509.1, read as the reverse complement.
ATGTAACCTCACGATCTCATGAATGTATAATTGAGCATATTCCTCAGCCATATTAGTATTCTTGACTGCCCAGAAGTGGGCTGATTTAGTCATCCTATCCACGATCACTCATATTGAATCATGTTGCTTTCGGGACCTTGGTAAACAGGTATTGAAATCCATGTTGATCATCTCCCATTTTCACACTGTTATTTCAAAGTTCTAAGCTAACCCGCAAAGTCTTTGATGCTTAACCTTGACCTGTTGACAAATTAGACACTTAGAGACAAATTCAGCGATGTCCTTCTTCATTCCATTCCACCAATAGACTTTTCTCAAATAGTGTTACATCTTGGTGGAGCTAGGGTGAATAGAATATCTCAATCTATGAGCTTTGGCCATGATTCTCACTCGAACACCATCACATTGGGCACACACAATTTACCCTGGTATCTCAACACCCCATCTCTCCCTTTGGAGAAAACCATCACTTTTTTCTTATGAACAACTTCTTTCAATTGGAATAAGACAGGGTCTTCGTCTTGCTTTTCCTTTACCTCTAACACTAAGGATGCAGCAAACCCACTCTAAACATTGACCGCGCCTTCATTATTCTCTTCCTGTTGTACTCCTAAGCGAGCCAATCTGTGCATATCCTTAGCCAACTATTTCTTCCTTTCCTCCACATGACAATGCTACCCATAAACAACCTGCTAAGAGCATCAGCAATAAGTTTAGCTTTACCAGGGTGATAGAGAATGCTCATGTCGTAATCCTTGAGCAACTCAAGCCATCTCCTTTGCCACAGGTTGAGCTCTTTCTGACTGAACAGATATTGCAAGCTCTTATGGTTAGTCAACATATCCACATGCACTCCATACAAGTAGTGGCGCCAGATCTTAACCGCGAACACCACTACTGCCAGCTCGAGATCATGAGTCAGATAGTTCTTCTCATGAATCATAAGTTTCCTCAAAGCATACGCTATCACCTTCCCTCTCTACATCAATACACAACCCAGTCCAATTCTAGATGCATCACAATATATCACAAAGTCTTCTGTCCCATTGGGAAATTTCAAAACTAAGATGGTAGTCAGTCTAGTCTTCAACTCCTGGAAGCTCTTTTCACATTCGTCGGACCACTGAAACTTGACCATTTTCTATGTTAGCTTGGTCAATGGTGAAGACAAGGAAGAAAACCCCTCAACAAATCTGCAGTAGTAGCTTGCCAACCCTAAGAATCTTTATATCTCAATGGGAGAGGTCAGTCTGGGCTAGGTCTTAACCGCTTCAATCTTCTAGGCATCCACTCGAATACCATCGCCCGAGACAACATGACCTATGAAGGCCATGGACTTGAGCCAAAACTCACAGTTCAAAAACTTTGTGTACAATTCATGGTCTTTGAGAGTTTACAAGAGCACCCTAAGATGATTGGCATGCTCCTTTCATCCTTAGAATATACCAGGATATCATTAATGATTACAATCACGAGCATACCATGATACAGTCTGAATACTTTGTCATTAAGTCCATGAAAGCCGCAGGTGTATTAGTTAACCCAAAGGACATGACCAAGAACACAAAATGGCTATATCTGGTCCTAAAGTCTATCTTGGGAATGCCATATTCTCTTACCTTCAACTCGTGGTAACCCTATTTGAGGTTTTATCTTGGAGAAGCAAGAGGCACCCTGAAGTTGGTCAAATAGATCATCTATCCTGGGGAGGGGATACTTATTCTTTATTGTGACCTTATTCAATTATCGATAGTTTATACACATTCTGAGAGACCCATATTTCTTACGCATGAATATAATATGAGCACCCCAAGGAGAGACTCTAAGCTTTATGAAACCTTTCTCTAGCAAGTCTTTCAATTGCTCTTTCAATTCTTTCAATTCAGCGGGGGCCATTCGGTAAGGTGAAACCGAGATAGGCTGGGTATCAGGGAGAACATCAATCCCAAAGTCAATCTCCCTGTCAAGAGGGACACCAGGTAATCATCAGGAACCATTTCGAGAAACTTATTCACAATTGGGACAGACTTTAAAGTAGGAGACTCAACATCATCAGACTTAACTTGCACGAAGTGGTAAATACAACCCTTGGAGATCAACTTTCTGGCTCTAAGATGAGAGATAAACTAACCTTTAGGTACAACAGAACTTTCCTTCCACTCTAGGACAGGTTCATTAGGAAATTGAAACTTAACAATCAGGGTCCTACAATCCACCGAGGTATTACAGGCATGAAGTCAATCCATGCCAAGGATCACATCAAAATCCACCATCTCTAATTCTACCAAGACCGCTAAGGTATCTCCATGATAAATGGATACTACACAATCCTTGTAGACCCTCTTAGCTAAGATAGACTCACCAGTACTAGTTCAAACAACAAAGGGTTCGTGCAAACACTTTGGAAGAATCCTACATTTACCCGCCACATAGGGAGTTACAAAAGACAGAGTGGCACCCGGGTCAAGCAATGTATAACAATCAAAAGTAAAAACTTGAAGCATACTGTAACAAGATCTAGTGCTGCCTTTTAATCCTGATGATGGCATACAGACAGTTCGTCTCACCTCCTGTACCTCTCTGGTGATTGCCAACAGGGGGTTCTATAAAGGACTATGCTGTATTGCTCCTTTCAACTCATTTCCTCTTCGGGCACTCATACTGGAAGTGACCCATCTATCCTCACGAGTAACAAACATCCTTGCCCACATGGCACTCACCTAAATAGAGTTTACCACACTTGTCACAAGGTGGTTTTACCTTCGTACCTCGGGTCACGCAAGCTTGAGATTGAGAACCCTGGGCCCTGTAATTTTGGTAACCATAAGAATTCTGATCGTACTTGTTTTGTTGGACGAGCACACTTGTTGCAGAAGGTGCATAATGAGAAGATCTCTTCTGAAAGTAAGACTTATCAGCCTTATTCTGTCTCT
>JAOTQR010115471.1:0-24980 GCA_025774065.1 Solanum ossicruentum | reverse complement strand
TGGAAGCTACTCGGAGGGGTAGAGGTAGACCGAAAAAGAACTGGGGGGAGGTGATTAGACAGGATATAGCGGAACTTGATCTCACTAAGGAAATAATCCTAGATAGAAAGAAGTGGAGGGCGCGTAATAGAAGAACGGGTTAATTGATAGGGTTAGGTGGATGTTTGGCTCCGGTGTATAGTAGCGTTAGTTGGGCAGGGGTTCTTTTGGGCTCTCAGTTAAGTTTGTATTGCATGATTCTTGTACTTTTTTTGATCATATTTACAATTTGCTAGGTGCATTTCATTAGTAATCACATCTTCTTTTTGTTCCTTTACCCTCTGTTTTGTCATATCTAGTTTATTTCTGCATATGGGTTTTGAGATGAGGGTCACAGGAAACTGCCTCTCTACTTCTATGAGGTAGCGGTAAGGTCTGCATACATTATACACTCCCCCAGACCCCACTTGTGGGATTCGACTGGGTATGTTGTTGTTATATGAAGGTACCATAACAAGTATGGCTACCACAATCGAAGAAAATAACTCGAAGTACTGAAAATATAACATATCCTTCGAAAGCAAAGGAGAACTCACTAAGTCTCTGTCTGGGGATTTGCGAACCTCAACAATTAGCCTGCTAAAGTCCTCTGTCTACAGAATCTACATCATAAAAGGATGCAACACCTAGGGGGAGTTAGTACGTGGCATGTATTGTATGTAAAATAGGCTAAAATACACAACATACAATATCATTAGCTCATCTATCACTCATCCTCAACTCAGAGAAGGAAATAGGACTCCATCATCTCACTATCCATCAAAACATCAGATAGTCACATTAACTTCAGAGTACTATCACCATGAAACCTATTTGGGAGTTTTTATAACCGATAACCACCACCTATGAGCTGGTGATAATACAACGAAGAGATGTCGTTGCCACATCCGTCTAGTACCTTGTTGGGGTACAGGATAAGTCTGTCGGGGATCCCAAAAGAAGTATATCAAGCCCTTTATGGGGCAAACAAAACATCTGCTTTCACAGTCCAATCCTCTCCTACGCTGGCCACATAGTTAATGAGTGTGAATGAGACTCACTCTTACCTATTTCGGTGCTAATACTCCTCCAAGGACTCAATATGCTCATAAGTCTATCAATTCATCGAGAATTTCCATCACTCAGGCCCTACGGGAAAGAATACTCAACTCATCTCATCATTTGCCACCTTAAAGAGTAAGATTATTCCTTTAAAACTAAGGTAAAGTCTCATTAGTCTCTAAGAGCACTAATTCAATTAGTTTCAGTCATCCACAATCTCATCTCAGGACTCAGACTCTAACAATCTACAAATTTAGACAATCAAGGATCTAGACATTACCCCTAAGTTTATTCTCGAAGTATTAAACAAGGGGAATAATCCAATTTAGGTATACAATCACACGATGATGCATATAAACACTGAACAAAAGCATGATGATCATTAATTTGAGGTAATATATAGAAATTAAAGATAATGTCCAAGAAAATAAAGATGATGTTTAAGAAATTCTTCAAAAATCATTACTCAAGACCCATCAACTATCAATTGTCAATCTACTATATGTATTGGGGCACGTGGAAGAACAATTCCATGCTTTGGATAGCCTTTACATACCTAGAGTGAAGAATCACCAAGTCTTCTTCAAAGGATTGAGACCTCACTTGAAACCCTCAACTCTTTCTTCTTCTCCTCTCTCAGAAATCACATTTAAACTATAAAACCTTGTGAAATGATGAATATACCTCTAGAATTGACCTTAAGCGTAATGTATCTTCCCTTTCTCCGTTTGAAAATTCGAGACCAAATTTGCGATCAGTGCGAAAAATTGAGTCGGAAAATGGTCTCGACTCAGGAAAAACTCAGAAAAACGTGATTTATTTTTATCCAAGTGAGCTCAAAATAGTGGAGTTTCTGCACCCCTTTTGCGATGTGGAGTGGACGCAAAACCACACTTCAAATTTTCTCCGAGATTTTGAAAAAGTTGAAAAATTTGCGAAAAAGTGTTATACAACACTAGTGCACGTCGCGCACTAGTGTAGGAGAGTGACCCATTTCATTTTTTTCTGGGGAAGGCCAAATCTAACTTTTTTCATACTCCATATCCTAAATTAATCCATTTTAAAGTCATAGTGATTTCCTAAAATGTATTCCTACTCTATTTTTCTCTTAAAAATAAGAAACTCTTCCCAAAACGTCAAGCGTAGAATTTAAGAACACTAGGGCATTTAAGATTTTCCTTTCATACAAGTCTTATGATTATTGTTACTTCCCTTGTATATTATGATTATGTCTTTTGAGATGTATTATGATATCCTTATTAAATGTTTTGACCATCTTACATACCGTACATTCCATGTACTGACGTCTTTAGGACCTGCATCATTTTATGATGCAAATGCAGGTGAAAAAGTTTCTCAGTAGTCGCTTCGTTGAGAACCCGACAACTATCAGTTATTGGTGAGGCCTCTTCTTATTCTGAGGCTCCTACGTTCATGTTATTTCATTTTAGTATTTGCTTTTAATTCTGGTTACTTGGGGCCTATCTCAGTAGCCCTTTCAGATAGTTTATTAGAGGTTCCATAGACTATGTATTAGTATTTCAGTTTCTAGTTCATTCAGACATTGCTTAAATTTTTTCGTATTCAATTTATACAGACAGTTTTAGATCATCTTATTGCTTTTATGGTTTTTCCCCTATTATGAGTCTTCCGTTGAGTAAGTAGCCAGGCCAAGTGGTTCACTTGGGATTAGAAATGGTTCCCGCGTGCCGACCGCGTCCAAGGTGTAGGCTCGGGACGTGATAAATTTGGTATCAAAGCACAGAGTTCAAGAGTCCTAGGGAGTCTATGGAACCGTGTCTAGTAAAGTTCGTATTATGGGTGTAAAGCACGTCACATCTGTAATAGGGAGGTTACGGGACATTAGGAAGTGTCATAATTTCTTGTTACTCTTTGTCTCGTGTTTTAAAGTATATCTCTGTGAAGTCCATTCTAATTCGTGCATTCACATCATGTTTTTCAGATCATGCCTCCTCGCAGAGCTAACAGGCTAGTTAAGGGCAGAGGACGCCTAGCCAGAAGGAATGCAAACTAGCTTGGCCAAAATTTGGAAGAACCTAGAGGCCCAGCTGTACCTGTGGAGCAGCCACAGCAGACAGACATTACTAATGTTGAGCTTCACTAGTCTATTCAAACTTTGGCACACACAGTCGCTACTCAGGGAGGTCTCTAAAGAGATTGCCAGAATGATGGGGCAGATACCGGCAGAGTTAGAGAATTTTTGAGAATGAACCCACCAGAGTTCATGGGATCCGATGTGAAAGAGGATCCTGAGAATTTTATTGAGGAGCTTCAGAAGGTGTTTCAAGTGATGCGTATAGCTGATACTGAGCGGGTTGAGTTGGCTATCTATCAGCTTAAGGGGGTAGCTAGACTCTAGTTTGACCAATGAAAAGAGAGTAAGGTAGATGGGGCGCCAACAGTTACTTGGGCAGTGTTTGAGGAGGCCTTCTTGGGACAGTATTTTCCCAGAGAGATGAGGTAGGCTAAGGTGAGAGAATTTTTGAACTTAAAGCAGGAGAATATGAGTGTACGGGAGTACAACCTCAAGTTTACTCAGCTGTCCCATTACGCTCTAGCTATGATGGCAGATATGCATACTAGGATGGATCTCTTCATGTCTGGGCTCTCTCAATGACTAAGAGAGAGGGTACGAATGCGACATTAATTGGAGATATGGACATAGACCGTTTGATGATGTATGTATTGTAGGTAGAGGAGGAGAAAATGTAGGATAGGGAGGAGTTCAGAAGTAAGAGGGCCAAGACATCAGGCTAGGAGTCAAGTAAGAGAGGGACTGGAGGTAGAGGCCACTCATCTTTCCATCCTAAGACAGTCGGACCAGCACCTTCATTCGCTAGTGCACCTGTACCGAGGATTAGAAATGAGTAGGGATCACAGCATCGTAGGTTTTTGGGCAGCCAGTCATAGGGTAACGTAGCTCAAGGATCAAACTACTATCCTACTTGTGGTAAGTATGGTAGATCTCATCCCGAAGAGTGCCTTATGGGCACCAACGTTTGTTTCATGTGTGGTCAGTTGGGGCATTTCTTGAAAGATTGTCCTATGGGGAAACGGAATATGAGAGATACAGATCACAGACAGTCTCTTCAGCATCGTAGGGTAAGCCACCTCACAGGAGTACTATGGCAAGGACAAGCGAGGGCACAAATCGCTTATATGCCATGGGGACCAGACAGAGAAGGAGAACTCACCAGATGTTTACGGGTATGTTCAAAATCTTTACTTATAATATCTATGCATTGTTAGACCCAGGGGCCACATTATCATTTGTGACCACATATATAGTTGTGAAGTTTGGGGTCAACCCAGAGTGCCTTCTCGAGCCTTTCAATGTTTCTACTCCTACTGGAGAGTCTATTTTGGCCCACAGAGTCTATAGGGGTTGTCCAGTCTCTGTTTATCATTAGACTTTTGTAGCTGATTTAGTGGAGTTAGATATGCTAGAGTTTGATGTCATCCTGGGCATAGATTGACTTCATGCTGGGTATGCCTCCATAGATTGCAGAACTAGAGTGGTCAAATTTCAGTTTCCTAACGAACCAGTCTTAAAGTGGAGGGGTAGCTTAATTTTTCCTAAGGATTAGTTTGTCTCGTATCTCAAAGCTAGAAAGTTAATATTAAGGGGTGTATATATCACCTAGTCACAGTCCAGGATTCTCGTACCGAGGCACCATCGCTTTAGTCTGTTCCAGTTGTGAATGAGTTTCTAGAAGTCTTTCCTGAGGATCTTTCATGAGTCCTTCCTGATCGGTAGATAGATTTTGGGATAGAAACTCTTCCAAGATACTCAGTCTATATCTATCCCTCCATACTGCATGGCTCCTTTGGAGCTAAAAGAGTTACAATTGTAGCTGAAAGATCTCTTAGATAAGGGTTTCGTTAGACCAAGCATCTCTCCTTGGAGTGCCCCAGTTCTTTTCATGCATAAAAAGAATGGTTCTCTTCAGATGTGCATAGATCACTATCAGTTGAACAAGATCACCATTAAGAACAAGTATCCTCTTCCAAGAATTAATGACTTATTTGACTAACTTCAAGGTGCTGCCTATTTTTCCAAGATAGATCTCAGATATGGGTATCATCATCTTAAAGTTAGAGAGAAAGACATTCCTAAGATAGCTTTCAGAACCCGATATGGTCATTATGAGTTTTTGTTCATGTCCTTCGGGCTGACAAATGCACCAGCTGCTTTCATGGATCTTATGAACTAGGTGTTGAGGTCGTACCTAGATATGTTTGTAATTGTGTTCATAGATGATATCCTGACCTACTCCCATTATAAGGAGGAACATGCAAACCATCTTAGAGTTATTCTCCAGACCCTTAAGGATCAGCAACTTTATACTAAATTTTCAAAGTGTGAGTTCTGGTTGGCATCTGTGGCATTTATGGGGGCACATTGTATCTGGTGAGGGTATTCAGGTTAACTCCCAAAAGATTGAGTCGGTAAAGAATTCGCCAAGTCCCACAACTCCCACAGAGATAAGGAGTTTCTTGGGCTTAGCAGGGTACTACAGACAGTTTGTAGAGAGGTTTTCTTCTATTTCAGCTCCCTTGACTAAGTTGACTCAGAAGAAGACTAAGTTCAAGTTGTCAGAAGCTTGTGAGAAGAGCTTTCAAAAGTTGAGGACTAGGCTGGCTACAGCCCCAGTCTTATAATTACCAGATAGAGTTGACGATTTTGTGGTTTATTATGATGCTTCCAGGGTTGGCTTGGGTTGTGTATTAATGTAGAGAGGCAAGGTGTTAGAATATGCCTCCAGACAGCTTAAGATTCATTAGAAGAATTACCCAACCTATGATCTTGAGCTTGCTGCGGTGGTGTTTGCTCTGAAGATCTGGAGACACTATCTGTATGGTAGGCATATGGATGTATTCATGGACCACAAGAGTTTGCAGTATGTGTTTGGCCAGAAGGAACTGAATTTGAGACAGAGGAGATGGTTAGAGTTGTCTTGGCAAACATTTTCTCTGTCTCAAATTCATCTCCTTCTGGCCAAACACATACTGCAAACTCTTGTGGTCCGTGAATACATCCACGTGTCCACCATATAGATAGTGTCTCCAGATCTTCAGAGCAAACACCTCCGCAGCAAGCTCAAGATCATGGGTTGGGTAGTTCTTTTCATAAATCTTAAGCTGTCGGGAGGCATACACTATCACCTTGCCTCTCTGCATTAATACACAACCCAATCCAACTCTGGAAGCATCACAATAGACCATATAATCATCAACTCCATCTGGTAGGGATAAGACTGGGGCTATGGTCAGCCTAGTCTTCAACTCTTGGAAATTCTTCTCACAAGCTTCTGACCGTTCAAACTTAATCTTCTTCTGAATCAACTTAGTCAAGGGAGCTGAGACAGAAGAAAACCCCTCTACAAACCGTTTGTAGTACCCCGCCAAGCCCAAGAAACTTCTTATCTCTATGGGAGTTGTGGGCCTTGGCCAATTCTTTATTGCCTCAATCTTTTGGGAATCAACTTGGATAACCTCACCAGACACAATGTTCCCCAGAAACGCCACAGATGCCAACCAGAATTTACACTTAGAAAATTTAGCATATAGTTGTTGATCCTTAAGGGTCTGAAGGATAATTTTAAGATAGTCTGCATGCTCCTCCTTATTATGGGAGTATATCAGGATATCATCTATGAACACGATGACGAATATATCTAGGTATGACCTCAACACCCTATTCATAAGATCAACGAAAGCTGCTAGTGCATTTGTCAGTCCGAAGGATATGACTAAAAACTTATAATGACCATAACGAGTTTTGAAAGCTGACTTAGGAATGTCTCTCTCTAACTTTAAACTGATGATATCCAGATTTGAGATCTATCTTAGAAAAATAGGTAGCACCCTGAAATTGGTCGAATAAGTCATCAGTTCTAGGAAGAGGATACTTGTTCTTATTGGTGACCTTGTTCAACTGACGGTAATCTATGCACATCCGTAAAGAACGGTCCTTTTTACTCACAAAAAGAACTGGAGCACCCCAAGGTGAGATGCTTGGTCTAATGAAAGCCTTATTTAAGAGTTCTTTCAGCTGCAACTTTAACTCTTTTAGCTCCAAAGGAGCCATATAATATGGAGGGATTGATATAGGTTGAGTATCTGGAAGAGTGTCTATCCCAAAGTCTATCTCCCTGTCAGGAGGGACTCCGAGAAGATCCTCAGGAAAGATTTCTGGGAACTCATTCATAACGGGGATAGACTGAAGAGATGGTGCCTCGACACGAAAATCCTGAACTCTGACTAGGTGATATATACACCTCTTGGAGATTAACTTTCTGGCTTAGAGATAGGAGACAAATTGACCCTTAGGGAAAACTAAGCTATCCCTCCACTCTAAGACTAGTTCATTAGGAAACTGAAACTTGACCACTCTGATTATGCAATCTTGGATGCATACCCAACATGAAGCCAATCTATGCCTAGGATAATATCAAAATCTATCAAGTCTAATCCACTAAATAAGCTACAATAGTCTTATGATAAACTGAGACTGGACAACCCTTATAAATTCTATAGACTAAAATAGACTCTCCAGTAGGAGTAGAAATACTAAAAGGCTTAAGAAGGCATTCTGGATTGACCCCAAACTTCACAGCTACATCTGGGGTTACAAAAGACAATATGGCTCCTGGGTCTAATAATGCGACATCAAAAGTAAAGATTTTGAGCATACCCATAACCACATCCGGTAAGTTCTCCTACTCCTGTATGGTTCCCATGGCATACAAGAGGTTTGTGCCCCCGCTTGTCCCTGTTGTAGTACCCCTGTGAGGTGGCTTACCCTGCGGTGCTGAAAAGACTATTTGTAATCTAGTATCTGTCATATTCTACTTTCCCATAAGACAATACTTCAAGAAATGCCCCACCAAACAACATTTGAAGAAACTATTTGTGCCCATAAGACACTCTTCATGATGGGACCTACCAATTTTCCACAAATAGGATAACAGTTTGATCCTTGGGCTACGCTACCCTGTGACTGGCGGCCCGAAAACCTGCAGTGCTTTGACCCCTGCTCACTCTTGACTCTCGGTGCAGATGCACTAGCCAATGAAGGTGTTGGTCCAGCTGTCTTAGGCTAAAAAGATAAGTGACCTGCACCTCCAGTCCCTCTTTTGCCTGATTCCTGGCCTGATGTCTTGGCCCTCTTGCTCCTGAAATCCTTCCTATACTGCATCTTCTCCTCCTCTACCGACTGCACATATGTCATCAAACAAGCTATATCCATATCCCCAATCAACATCGCATTCCTACCCTCTCTCTTAGTCATTCGAGAGAGCCTGGACACAAAGAGATCCATCCTAGTATGCATATCTGCCACTATCGCTGGAGCATAACGGGACAACAGAGTAAACTTGAGGATGTACTCCCCTACACTTATATTCTCCTGCTTTAAGTTTAGAAATTGCCTTACCTTAGCCTGCCTCATCTCCCTGGGAAAGTACTGTCTCGAAAAGGCCTCCTCGAACACCGTCCAACTAATAGTTGGCGCCACTCTGCCTTGCTCCCTTTCCACCGATCAAACCAGAGTCTGGCTACCCCTTTGAGCTGGTAGGATGCCAACTCAACTCGCTCAGTAACACCAATACACATAACCTGAAACACCTTCTAAAGCTCCTCAAAAAAGTTTTCAGGATCATTTTTCACATTAGACCCCCTAACTCTGGTGGGTTAATCCTCAGGAACTCACGAACTATGGCGGTATCCAACCCGTCATTCCTACCATCTCCATGGGGACCTCCCTGAGTAGTGATTGCCTGAGACAAGGTTTGAGTGGCCTGGTGAAGCTCAGCATTGGTAATGTCTGCCTGTTGTGGCTACTCTGTAGGCACAGCGGGACCTCTAAGTTTCTCAGGAATGCGGCCAAGCTGGTTTGCGTTCCTCTTGGATGGACATCCTCTGCCCCTTACTGGACCATTAGCTCTATGAGGAGGCATGATCTGAAAAATACGATGTCAACGCATGAGTTAGAAGGGACTTCACAGGGATATACTCTGAAGCACGAGACAAAGAATGATAATTAAGGGTGACACTTCCTAATGTCCCGTGGCCTCCGTATTATAGATGCGGCATGCTTCACACCCATAATACAGACTCTACTAGATATGGTTCCATAGACTCCCTAAGACTCTTGAACTTTGTGCTCTGATACCAAGTTTGTCACGCCCCGAACCTACACCGTGGACGTGGCTAGCACTTGAAAACCATTGCTGGTCCCAAGCGAACCACTTGGCCTGGCTACTTTCTCAACAGAAGACTTAAACAACAGTGAGAAACTATAGAAGCAATAAGATAATTTATAAATTGTCTGCAAAAGCTGGATTTAAAAGTGCATAAGCAATACTAAACAATTTGAAACTAGAATACTAACATGGTCTATAGAACATCTACTAAAACTGTCTGAAAGGACTACTGAGACAGGCTCTAAGTAGCAGAACTAAAAATAAATATTGAAAAAGAAACATAAAGAACTCAAGAGCCTCGGACCGAGAAGAGGCCTCACCAAAGACCGAAAGTTGTCAGGTCCTCAACGGAGCGACTGTTGAGGAACTCTGTCACCTCCGTCTGCATCATAAAATGATGCAGGTCCTAAAGATGTCAGTATGTGGTATGTACGGTACGTAAGATTGCTAAAACCTCTAATCAGGATATAATAATATATCTCAAAAGACATAATCATCATTCATAAATGAAATAACAATAATCATAAGACTTGTATGCTGAAAATAACATGTAGAAAACTGATAAGTAAAACATATTTTCTTAGCTTGGGGAGTTTCCCTAGTCGATAACCATCACTATGAGCTTCGTGGTGATATAGCATCTTGTCCATGCTGCCAGAGTTGTCCTGTACCTTGTCGGGGTAGGGGACGAAGAACTAGGGGAGTGGATCCATCCCAAAACTAGGCCATCTCAGTGGCAAATAAGGAAACTACCGTGATACAGTCCTATCCTATGCTGACTACATAGTTTATGAGTTTGAGTAATTTATTCTACTCTCACCCATATTGGTGCTCAATACTACTCCCAAAATACTTTATATAGTTTACACTTAAAGACTTGGAATTCTTGAGAACTGTTTTTCTAGAAAACTAGTCCCACTTACTACTTAGCTTTCTCATCTGCCTTCTTGAACTTAATTGAAAAACTAAAATCAACTCAATGACTCAAAACACGCTAGATTTCTTTGGCTAATATGTAAAAAATACATCTTTAAAATGCACTTCTTGAACTTAACTTTGAAGGTACTCAAACTAGTCTTTCTTCTTGGAATAATATCAAGATTTTCAAGAAAACTCAACAATCATAAATCTTGTTCATAAATGGATTTAGATTTGAAGACCACACTTTAATTGAACAATGTAAAATCCAAGAATCATACTATTCATCAAGATATCTATGGAATTTACCATGAAATTAACATACTTTGCAAAGTTTACAGGAATTTTAGTCCCAACTAGTACTTGAAAGTTCACGGGCGAAAACTAGCTTCAATTTCTAAAGATATTAGCAAAATAATAATTCTTAGGTGGCCTTACATACCTTGGAATGACTTCTTCAAAGATTAAAAGGATTTTCTTGAATGCCCTAATCGTTCTTGATCCTACGCTTGAAGTTCTGTGAAGAGTTTGCTTTACTTGAACAAATGAATGAGAAGGAAAAGCATTTTTTGGACTTAAAACGACTTTAAAATGTTTAATTTAGGATTATAGGGTGTGAGAAAGATCGAAACTACCCCTCCCTATTGAGGAAAAAACAACTTCCTAATGCACTAGTGTGCAACGTGCACTAGGGTATTTTTACACTTTTTTCCCGAATTTTTTCAGTTTCGTCAAATTTCAAAAAACCAAAGTGTGGTTCCGCGTCCTCTCCCCATCGCAGAAGGGGTGCAAAAACCTCACAATTTTTTATTTTCTTAGGAAAAATTAATTTGCATTTTTTTGAGTTAAAGTCAAGTCGAGACCATTTTTCCACTCAGTTTTTTGCATTGATCGCAAATACGGTCTCAGATTTGCAATCGGAGCATGGAAAGACACATTACATGCAAGGTCAATCGTAGGGGTATTTTCATCTTTTCACGGGGGTGTCACATAAAGATGATGACTTTTATATGCGTTGATACAAGAGTAACTTAAACTAATATTATATATGTATTTTATTGATTACAAAGAGTTACAAGATTTTGGGATTAGTATTGAACACCGATATAAGGGAGAGTAATAATAATAACTTGAACTCATAAACTATGTAGCCAGGTATGATAGGATTATACCAAGGTACAACACCTCACTTGCCACTGAGATAACCAATTTTGGGATGGATCCACTCCCCCATTTTTGGCTCCTTACCCCGGCAAAGTATGGGATGGCTCTGGCAGCGTGGGCAAGTCATTGTATCATCATAAAGCTCATATTGATGGTTTTCGGTTAGAGAAACTCTCCAAGAAGTAAAATCTATTATTTTATACACTGAGATTTATTATTTTTTTATTAAAGTAATTCTTCTTATTATATTGCATATTTAATTGAGTTGAGCTATTTGTAGAGCTAAGCATTTGAGTATCATAAGTTTTATATATTGAGTTGTGTTCATTAATGCATTAAAGTCAGTATTTCTTTATATTAAGTTGCGCTTTTAAACAAGCTAAAAAACGTATGTTTTACTTGCATGACATACTTTTGTCAATTAAGTTATCTCAAAGTTCAATTTTAAAGTGAGTATCCTGTTCTTAATACGTTTTAGCCATCTTACATACCGTATATTCCATGTACTGACGTCACTCGGTGCTACATCGTTTCATGATACAGGTACAATTTTTAGAGATCCTCAGCAAGCACTTCATTGAAGATCTATTCAGTCACAGACAGTGGTGAGACCTCCTTTTAGTTCATTCTCTTTTTTTTCTTTTTTTTACTATCTTGAGATAGCCTTAAACATGTCTTGACACCTTCTTATGAGTTGGTAGAGGCTTCATAGACTGAGTTAGATAGAGAATAGTAGAGTATGTCTTACTTTCAGAGTCAATTTTGAAAAAAACTATTATTATTTATTTCAATTGAAACATTGAGTTATTTTAATACAAAATATAAAATTATTTTACATGAGAATTTACATGCATACATGAGTACTTTCTTTTGTTTTATTAAATCTTTTACTAATTGAATAAGTGAATTGAGCCAAGCGGTTCCCTTGGGAACTAGCAATGGTTTCTGAATGTTGGTTATGTCTAAGGTGGGGTTCGCTTGGGAACCAGCAATGGTTTTTGAGTGCTGGCCATGTCCAGGGTGTTGGCTTGGGGTGTAACAAACTTGGTGTCATAGCACAGAGTCCAAGTATCTGAGGGAATCTATGAATCCGTGTCTATAGGAACTTATTTATGGTTGTGAGGGCCCCACTTCTATAAATGAGGACTATTAACATTGAGGAAAAGTTTCCCTTCTTTCAGATTCTGAATCGTGCAATAGAACTAATTTTTAAGAAATCTACAATGATTCGATAAATGAGAAACTATTGACATTGAGGAAAAGTTTCCCTTCTTTCAGATTCTGAATCGTGTAATAGAGCTTATTTTTAAGAAATCTACAGTGATTAGGGCGTTGCTCTAAACCTTTTGACTATGCATCATCCATGAGGTTATAAAGATAGTAATGTTCAAACTTTTGTGGATGAGATCCTATGCTATAAAGTAATCAGAATGGTAAAGAGATTGCACTAGGTTTGAGAGAAATCGACTAGTGTGCTAAGTTTATTGAATAGAAAGAGTGCACTATTACTCATATAAATAGTGTATTTGAGTTAGCTCTAGATGTACATAAACCTTCTTTTTCAAAACTAGCTTCTGATGTTACCTATGAGAGAGAAACTTATGTCTCTAAAGAGTTTAATTCTACCACTTTAGAGTGAGATGTGAGGTCTCTGAGTAGAATTGAATCACCCCAGAGTTATAAGGATGACGATGGACAGAAAGGGATGAGATAGTAAGAGTGGTGACTGATTGAGGCTTGTAGAGAGTTATGTACCTATTAGGTAAGTAATGAGGTGATGAGTCGGTTGCCATGAGTTTGATAGAAGACTCGTAAGTACCCTATGATTTTCATGAAAAGGTATAGAAGAAGAGTTATTGTTAAAATGTGATGGAGGGTGCTCAAACTAGAAGGAAGTTTATGTTGATGTGTTATAGTATTCATACTATTGAGAGTAAAAAGTAGAAGTTGAATAGGGAAAAGAGTGCTTCCAATGTGATAGATTTAGATTAGGTTTATGATTTCTAAGTGAGAGTTCATGAGATTCATCAAGTTATGAGATTAGTTGGATAAGGAGACATAATGAATAGGTGAGTGTATTGAGTGGTGGGGAAGGGATGTGTTGATTGAATATTCGCTATGAGATTTTAGTGGGCTTATGTTCCCTAAGTTTTTACCTAGTAGTTGTAAGTTGATGTGATGTTAGAGATGTTTGTGATAGATGCACATGTTAGTACTAGACCCTAAGCTTGAATTTTGAGGAGTAGTGTGAAAGAGGAGATAGTACCACGAGAGTGATAGACTTAGTTGGAGAGTTTCTCTAAGAGGCTTGCCATAGTGTACGAAGATGTTAAATCATAAGGAAAGTGATGCTATGGGTAGGGTATAAGTGCCCCTTGGATAAGATTAGTGAAACGAGGATAGCTCAATAGACAAAAAGAGGCTTGGGATGTGTACCCATGATTGTGTAAAGATATATACAACTCTAAGTTATGACTGCTATAAGAATTTACATAGTATTTTCTGAGTTGTCAACATGGAGTAGGTTGATGTAAGAATTCTTTGTCATCCCTAGTAAATGAGTCGATCGGGGCTTATGGATAGATGATGAGAAGCTCTCCATAATACACTAAGTCTTATACACATGAGTTTATAGGAGCACCGAAGTTGAGTATTTTTAGGTAAAAAGAAGAGGTCAGATTATAAGAGTTCTGGAAAGTGGTTATATACGCCAATAAGAGCAGTGAATATATAAAGATTTCCATAGAAACATGAGAAAGCTAAGAGTGGTACTTTCGAAGAGAGTCTTAAAGGTTATTTTATATATGCGACTATAGTATAACAGAAGAGTTTAAGATATTCTTGTGGATAGTGATTCTCTGACCGTCTGGAAATATGTACGTATAGCTTAGAATAGGTGAATTGATTTGCAAACTTAGAGAGACGACCTTTGAGCTAAGGAGGAGATGATGAGGTGATGAAATAGAGTAGATATTGAGTTTTCAATAGAGATGGGCTGATCAAGATGAGATATCAATCCTTTTCGATCTCATATAGCCCTTATACTTCAGTCAAAGTGCTATTCCATTCCTGTCTGGTGTATGAGTGCCATGCCTATGCCCTAGTCCCATGCACATCATGTTGATTCCCATTCATGCTGAATTTCAAGATAAGAAGTGATCTTACCTCATTTTTATTCGTGCATTGATATCTACCTTTACTCATCATTCGAGAAAGAATAATCCCAAGGGGGAGATAATATAACACTCCAATTTTTTTTGGCAAAGATTGAGCCATTCTTAATATGATATAGGATTTTATTTGATAAGTCTTAATTGTGTATAGATGTTAAAGTTAATTTCTTAGTGTGAGAATAGATTTGGAGATGATCTAAGGTCACACGAATCCTCTCGTACGAAGTTAAGCTAAAAAATTTCTTTGCGTTTGAGTTCTAACATAAGATTTTATAAAACATTAGATGGACTAGTGACTTTTTAGGTTGTATACACATGCTAGGATCAATTACTAAATATTTAAAGTATATTGGATGTGATTTAGAGTCATAAGATTTCTTTTACATCAAGTCAAGTCCAAAGAATTTCTAGTAACTAAGTTTTCATATGAGATGATAGAAGGATCAATTTCAAATGATCATATCTCCTAAAGTATAATGAATTACGTGACCTATAATATATCAAATCAAAGATAATTGAATTATCTTTCCAACTCATCCAATTTTACCTTAATTAAAGTTCGGAGTAGAAAGCTATGATCATTTTAGTGAAGAAGTACAGAGTTGTCTGAAGGTCTAGATAAGCTATGACGTTTTTTACTTTTTATTTTGAGGGTACTTTTATTCTAAAACCTTTGGAGTGCTATTTAAGGTCCCAAAATATATAAACGTCAGTTTTTATAATTATAAACCCTCTCATTCACTCCTAAACATAAACACTAAAGAATCATCAAGAAAGTTATCAAGTTAGGATTAGCTTTCAAGATTCCTACTCAAGGTAAGTTATTCTTCATTAATTTCAACCTTCTTAATCCAAATTTCTTCATCTATCCATGAATCTCTAATAGAATCTTAAATCATAACCTAGGGTTTCAAAAAGACGAATTCAAGAATCCCAAGAAAGGATTTCTTGATTCTTCTTTTTTCAAGAATGTAGGGTTCTTCATCAGGAGCTCCAAAGATTCTAAGTCAAGAATTCAAAGAGAATTCCTTCAACCAATGTCCTTCCAAGTTATTTCACTTTAAAAGAACTACCAAAATTGAGCATTTTCTCCAAGAAAATGAGTATTCATCAAACTTCGATGGTAATATCAACTTTTCAGATATGTAAGGCTACTCATAGCGTTGGATTGAGTTCGTCCACGCGCCCCACATATTAATTCTCCATAATTGAGTTCAAGTAGAGTCTTACCTCATGTCTTGAATTCTAAATGAGTTAATTCCTCTTCCATTGAGTTAGATATATTTATGCATTGAGATTATAATTATTATTATATCTTATATTTTTGGAATTTTTTTTCGTGGATACTTTCCCATGAACCATAAGGAAGTTGATGATCATGACTTTCCTATATATTCTTAAATATTGAGATTGATGATTTTTCATGCATTAAACAAGTATTTTGAATAAAGGTTTTACATGTTCTAGTAAAGATGATGACTTTTCTATGCATTGATAAAAAAGGAATTTAAACTAATATTACATATGTATTTTATTGAGTACAAAGAGTTATAGGAATATGTTTTGATGAGATGATGCATGGTTTAATGAGTTTTTGAAGAAAAGCATGAGATTTACTAAAATCTTCTATTAAATTGAGGGTCTTAAGTTGAGATACTATTTTTAATTGTTAAACTAGTTAAACCCCAAAGTTACTACAAAAATTTATGAATCTTGATATCTTGCTTTAAACTCAAGAAAAATTATTAATATAAGTATTTTATGAATAGTGAAGCTTGAAGCCTATGATTTTAAACAATTTTGAGAAAAGTTAAGAGATAGTTAAGTTAGGTTAAGTCCCAAAGAGAAGAAAGTAATACTTTGAGCAAGAATATTCTTTTAAGTATGAGCATATAATTAATAATTTTGGGAGTAGTATTGAGCACCAATATAAGAGAGAGTAATAATAATAACTTGAATTCATAAACTACGTAGCCAGCGTAGGATAGGATTGTACCAAGATATAACTCCTCACTTGCCACTAATATGACCCAGTTTTGGGATGGATCCACTCCTCTAGTTTTTGTCCCTTACTCCGGCAAAGTATGGGACGGCTCTGGCAGTGTGGGCAAGACGTTGTATCATCATGAAGCTCATAGTGATGGTTGTCGTTTAGAGAAATTCTCCAAGAAGTAAAATTTATTATTTTACAGACTGAGATATATTATTTCTTTATTAAAGTATTTCTTCTTATTATGTTGCGTATTTAATTGAGTTGAGCTATTGCAGAGCTAAGCATTTGACTATCATATTTTTTTATATATGAGTGTGTTCATTAATGCATTAAAGTCAGTATTTCTTTATATCAAGTTGCACTTTTAAACAAGTTAAAAAAGATTCACTTTATTTGCATGACATATTTTTGTCAATTAAGTTATCTCAAAGTTCAATTCTAAAGTGAGTATCCTGTTCTTAATATTTTTCGGCCATCTTACATACCGTATATTCCACGTACTGATGCCACTCAGCGCTGCATCATTTCATGATGCAGGTACAGGTTTTAGAGATCCTCAGCGAGCACTTCATTGAAAATCTATTCAGTTGCAGACAGTGGTGAGACTTCCTTACTTTCGGAGGAACCCTTTTATTTTAGTTCATTCTCTTTTTTTTCCCCTTTTTTTTACTGTCTTGAGGTAGCCTTAAACATGTCTTGGCACCTTCTTATGAGTTGGTAAAGGCTTCATAGACTGAGTTAGATAGAGAACAGTAGAGTCTATCTTACTTTCAGAGTCAATTTTGAGAAAAACTATTATTGTTTATTTCAATTGAAACATTGAGTTATGCTAATACAAGATATAAAAATATTTTTAACATGAGAATTTGCATGCCTAGTTGATTACTTTCTTTTGTTTTATTAAATCTTCCGCTAATTGAATAAGTGAATTGAGCCAAGTGCTTCACTTGGTAACCATCAATGGTTTCTGAGTGCTGGCCACGTCAAGGGTGTAGGCTCGGAGCGTGGCAGTAAATCAAGTGAGAGGTGAGTGTTATGGAGCTAAAATAGTATGAAGGTCTGTCACGCCTCGAGTTCATACCCTAGGCGTGGCCGGCATCCAGAACCATTTCTGGTCCCAAGCGAACCACTTGGCCTGGCCACTTACTCAGCGAAAGACTTGGATAATCAAAAAATGATTGCAAGTAGTCAGCTGAAAGTGCTAAACTGTCATAGATAACTGAAATAGAGAATATCTTACCAACAACTAAAATGAAAGCAAACTGAAATACTTGACGTATAGTCTATGGAACCTCTATCTAGAGTAATCTGAACGGCTATTGGGATAGGCCCTAAAGTAGCCAAACTGAATAAAATATTAAAAGGAAAAACATAAATAAAATCCAAGCCTTTAACTGAGAAGAGGCCACATTGATAGCTAAACAGGTGTCTGAATCCTCAAAGGAGTGGTTGCTGAGGGCCTTTGTCACCTGCATCTGCATCACAAAATGATGCAAGTCCTAAGGACGTCAGTACGTGAAATGTACAGTATTTAAAATGGTCAAAAACAGAACTCAAGTAATGTAATATTTCTCAAAATATATAACACATATCTCAGAATGAAGTAACATAATAATAAGTACTTTGTATGCTGAAAATAACATTTTGAAAACTAGTATGTAAAACATATCCTACTTTAACTTGGGAAGTTTCTCTAACTAAAAACCACCACTATGAGCTTCGTGGTGATACAACGTCTTGCCCACGCTACCAGAGTCGTCCTGTACTTTGCCGGGGTAGGGACGAAAGACTAGGGGAATGGATCCATCCCAAAATTGGGCCATCTTAGTGGTAAGTGAGGAGTTGTACCTTTGTACAATCCTATCCTACGCTGGCTACGTAGTTTATGAGTTCAAGTTATTAGTATAACTCTCACTCATATTGGTGCTCAATACTACTCCCAAAATAGTTTTCATAGTGCTCAATCTTAAAGAGTAAGAATTCTCAAAATGCTTCTTTAATCTTTTGGGACTTATCCCAACCTTGGCTTTCTTAGCTGTTCTCAACTAATCTCATTCCCTTTGATTGAATGTATATCAACACAGAGTGTCTAAAAAGCTTAACTTTATTCTCAACTATCTTGTAATTATAGAAACTTAAGTATTTCTTAAACTTGACATCAAAACTATGAATATACAAACTTTTCATAAAATATATATGATTCTCAGGAATGCTATAATATCTGCAAATCTTGTTTCAATAACTTCATGCTAAAATTAGTAAAAGACATGATTATGTATCTAGAAGAATACATGAACAACCATTTTGATGAGATTAACTAGTACTGGAGGGAATCTTGATCTCACATTGTAATCATGATCTTGAATAGAATTTGAGAATTTTAGATACTAAAATAATAATAGAATGACTTTTAGAGGGCCTTACATATCTGAGAATTCAAATTCTTAGAAGACTTGAAGAGATTCTTGAAGCCCTAGCTAGTTTTCTTGATTTTACGCTTGAGTCTCTTGGAAAGTTTTGAAAATATGAGTGTGAATTTGTACATTTTTGGGACTAAATTTGGATTAAAATCGACTAGTATAGGCTTAAGGAGGGTGGGAAAAGTCAAAACTATCCTTCCTTAAACAAAAGAAAAAGTAATCTGCATAATACGACATATTCGCGTCGCGCCTGGGGTGCGAACATGTGTATTTTTGCCTTTTTTCGGGAAAATTAGCTTCCCGTCGGAAAACAACAAAAAAACTTAAGTGTGAATCCGCGTCCCTAGCGCCTTGCGCCTTGGGCGCGGATCCTCACTGCCTAGAAATTAATTAGTGAAAATTTTAATTTGACTCGGTTGCTCTAAAATCGAGTCGAGACCATTTTCCCACTCAATTTTTCGCGCTGATCACAAGTTTGGTCTCGGATTTGCCAACGGAGTATGGGAAGATGCGTTACGCGCATGGTTTCTTTCTAGGGGCATTTTGATAATTTTACCAAGTATCACAAGGTCTTTGAAATAAAATTATTTGATATGAAAAAGTTAACGATAGGTTAGTAAAAAAAAATTAATAACCAATTCCATTTTTTTGTATAGTGAAGTACTACATACATCAAAGCCAAAATAATTCTTTCTAAAAAAAAAAAGCTGGCTGAGATCTTGATAAAAGGTATACAACACAAACAATGAAAAACACCAACTTATATAATGAACTAATTATATAAATTGATGAAGAACAGTAGCACAATAATCTACCACAGAAAATACGTACAAAATTATTTTGGCATTAGATCGTTTTTATAGTCCACACAATTTGAAATCAAAATAATATTCCCAAACATATATGACAAAAATAAATATTCATACATCAAAAATTCAAAATACGCCAAAGCTCCATTTTTCAGGACTCCTTATGTCTCTTAGGGATTAGATTGTTGATCCTTCATGTAGTATTGTCTACTCTGTGGGCATCTCAAAGTAGCAATGTGGACAGTAATGACTTTTTTGTAACCACTTGGTAATACAGTGAGCATGAAACATATGAGAGCACGTCATGGACAATTCTTGAGTTTGCTCCCCTAGCTCATCTAGACATACCACACACTCATCCTTGCTATTTCTTTCATGAGCTTCCATTGGTTCTAGATACTCTATTGATGATTTACTAGCCGGCACCATTCCATCCTCGGATGATGCTACCAAAATTCTACCATCGCATTCGTAATCAATGCGTAATGTTAAATCAACACATACTTTTGATATCTCTTTAGTCATGATGTTTTGTAACAGGCGGGTTGTAGTTTCAATTATAGCGTCATATTGATCTTCAAACTCGTTCTTGAAATACAACATAAATACTTGTGATATAGCATGATCAAGATTGATATTGGAATGAGGAATAATGATTTGGGCCGACTTGGTTGAACCGTCCTATATGTTACCCAAGTTTACCGATTTTAGATCATCCGGTCGTATATACCAAAAGTGTTGTTGAGTATTGACATTAAAGTGAATGGTTAAAGAAGGATTAATCAATTGTTTTTCTTCGGAAATTGGTTGAACGCTGACGAAACATTGCTTGGAGCAGCCATGGCATACAAAGTCGGTTGGAAACGACATATTGCAACACTTGTGTGAGAGGAGAAATCAATTTTAGTCCCTTCAAATTTATATTTATAATAAATTATAAGCTAACCAAATTTTATTAGGAATAGGATTAGTGAGAGGCTAGTAATTTGATGAGGAACAGGAATTACGTGACAATTTTTTGGTAACATTTGGAAAGGAAAATTATGAAAAGTGTATTTCTTTTTTGTTTTCTTTTTTCCCAAGTCATTATAATTTTGTAAGTACACGTTTTGGAAATATAAATTGGAAACTCTTTTTTTTAAATGTTATATGCACATGAAGGCCCAAATATAACATTACCATTTTACAAATATCAAATAAATTTTTTTGAAGGAAAAAGTATTCACAAAAAATTTAGCATGTCATGAGTGTTTTTAATTTATTAATCGATAAAATTGAATTTCAATTGTATTTTTTTTTTTGGGCACTTAAAAACTTTTATGATCATGTATTCCATACTAAATTTACCACCTTGTTCGTGGAAATTCATACTTACCAGAGTGACTTGGAAACTCATAAGACACAAATTTCAGTAGGAGCATCTTAAAAAGACGACGTGTTGCTTGCAAGCCTATCATAAGAGTATCTCACTTTTGTAAAGGATTTGTAAAAGACTAGTATATATAAAATCAAAGAATTGCTTCACTATGTGTATTTAATTAATTTCAATAATAAAATATGAAATGTATTTATTGATTTCTATTTTCATGTAGGAATTAAATATTAAATAATTATTAATCATTATAATTTAATTAATTTGTCTATTAATAATTTGACTCAAATTAAAGTCAATAAATAATATTTTTGAAATTTATGTTTTGAATAATAACATATATTTAAAGTGTAAAGAGGCAAAAATATATTTACCCAATTTAAAGCGAAAGGAAGGATATTTTTCAGAAACTTTTCTCAGGAAGAACTAAAAATAAATTTTGTAATTTCTTGAAATATTAATGAGAAAAATGAAATATTTACATGAGCTTTTCCTTGGGCAAATGACCCAATATCAAATTTTAGACAAATCCCATACTTTTCACATGAAACCTCCTTTTGCTTTTTATTTGATCCGTTTAACTAATCCGCAAAACCTTGCTAATTTGACCTCTGTACTACAATAGGTGGTTTAACCCGTAATTGATTTGCTTGTCTCCACTGGCTTCGCTTCGGCTCACGGTTACGCTCCCCATGTCGGCTTGGACAACGAACTTCAGAACAACTTTGTCCATTGTTCCTCTTTCTTCACTTTCTGGTGAGTTCTTGTCCTCTGTGCTGGGTTTGTTAACCCTTTTATGTTCCCGCGGTAATATTAGCTGAATTATTTGTGCAAAATAGATTATTTTCTGAAGTTGAGCTTTGTTTATTGATTCCGTGGTTGTCACAATATTACCTGAATGTTGTTTTGGGTTTTGATTTTAAGCGCTGAGCCCAAGGTGTTCGATGTGAAATTTTCTCTGTCAGTTGATAGAATTGCGCTAGCAGAAATTTGAAGTGCTCTTATAATCTTAGAATTGTCTAAGTGAGAGTTCTGCAAAACCAATTGTTGCAAATTAATATCAGGTGGGCAAGTTATGACTACTTGTCTATTCATCTCGAGGGCTAATTCATCATGTGAAGAAGAGGCACTCCAATTCACGGACAAAGGGTGCTGATTCTCCATCGACATAACCAAGATTATTGCTAAAGTTGGAAGCTCCTGCAAGGGTGGGTCCAAAATTGACACCCATTCCATGTGTAGGAGAACCAAACTGAGACAAACCAGCGCGAGCACTGGCAACTGGACTAAAACTGCCATCCATCCTGACCCCATATCCTCCAGGCGACATTAGATTATAACCCTGAGCAGAATAGTTGTCGAGGAAGTTGTTGGGTCTATTAAGTTCATGGTTGTCTTCCATGAGAGGGCTGCGGCTGTGCGCAGGAGATAGCTCCTTTGGTACAACACGCTTTGCCTCAACCATTTTACCGTTTAGTTCATGAGAAGTCTTAAACAATGTCCTGTCAAGTGCATCCTCCAAATCATAAGTTATAACTCCAAACAATCTTGGCCTCTGAGTGTCATGGTCATACACCACTACAACATCTGTAATTGTACCAAATTGATCAAAGTATGTCTTAAAATCACTCTCCGTGACAGTAGATGCTAAGCTTCCTACAAATATCCTCCAGGCGACATTAGATTATAACCCTGAGCAGAATAGTTGTCGAGGAAGTTGTTGGGTCTATTAAGTTCATGGTTGTCTTCCATGAGAGGGCTGCGGCTGTGCGCAGGAGATAGCTCCTTTGGTACAACACGCTTTGCCTCAACCATTTTACCGTTTAGTTCATGAGAAGTCTTAAACAATGTCCTGTCAAGTGCATCCTCCAAATCATAAGTTATAACTCCAAACAATCTTGGCCTCTGAGTGTCATGGTCATACACCACTACAACATCTGTAATTGTACCAAATTGATCAAAGTATGTCTTAAAATCACTCTCCGTGACAGTAGATGCTAAGCTTCCTACAAATATCTTTTTTGTGCGTCCAAGACTGGAGATCCTGGAATGCTGCTATTGTTTCTATTTATTATTTGTTGATCATCCCTAGGAACAGCCTTCTTTGCCTCAACCTGAAAATCAGAAGCAACTTATTACTTGTAGAGATAAAAAGGGTCCAATGCACAAAGCATCCCGCATTAGCAAGGTCACACATAGGCTTTTCCAACACCAAACAATATAAAAATTGAATCATTATCACTTAGTATAGTATAAAAAGACAATCTTTATGTATATGATCTATGCAATCTATGAACCCAAAACCCAAGAATAGTGCCAAATCTGAAGTGATGAACCTTCCCTGGTTTACACCACATCTTCATTCTGTCTTTTGGACTCTTCCGAGGTATGCATCTCCTCCACCTTTGGCCTCTTTCTCAGACTTAAGTGCCTATGAACTGAATTTCCAACTTTTAGATTCTATCGCGACTATGGAACTGTTCGAAAATTCACTTTTACTTGTGCTTCACCTGGACTATTAGTTGGAACTGCTTCGAAGTAATTATCAACTTCTCAAATTTATTTCTTTTCTGTACTATAGGTTGCTGTTTGAGCTTTGTTACCGTGATCTAAAATTGGGCCTCATTGATTTGATGAAATTTGACTGCTGTGCCTTGCTGTATTTGTATTTCTTGCTTTTGCTTCTGTTCATTGTTGAATAAAAGGAAGATCAGACTTCCAATTATGAAGTTGGAAAGGTCTCTCTTTGATCATTCCTAACGATGCTATTAACATGTTCTCTACCAAATCAGTGTGTGGCCTTCGTGAACCTAATAATGTTCCAGCATATCTTACCTTCCATTAAATTAAGGTGGCAAGCTTACTTCCATAAATTCTTAAATGAAAAAGGAGATAGGGATTTTGAGCTGGGTGAGTTGGCAAACCCCGAAAACCATCGTGATTGTGGGTATTGCAGGCGGTTCAGAGTTGAGGAGGTAAGACGGGCTATTAGTAGGATGAAGAGGGGGAGGGCGATCGGGCCCGATGAGATTCCGGTAGACTTCTGGAAGAACATGGTCAAGGATGGCATTGAGTGGTTGATTAGACTGTTCAATGCTATTATGAAGACTGCCAAGATGTCTGATGAATGGAGGAGGAGTACTGTTAGAATAGTGTTAGAATAGTACTATAACAGTACTGTAGCAACGGTCAGGGCACTGTAGCAGTACTATAGCAATGGCCATAAACGGCCCTTAAGGACTTGTATATATATAGGAGGGCTATTCTCATTTGTTAAGAATTCAATCCAAGTATCTCTCTAAACAAAAGTCTCAATTTAATTTTCTCACTCTTTTCTCTATTTCTCACATGGTATCAAAGCTTCTACGGTCTTGAAAATCAAAGAGCTTCCGCTGCCGGTGGGCGGCTATGACCCATATATGTTGCCCGTCTGGCCAATGATTATGTTTAGGTCACTATGCCATCATTTCGAAAAATATTTGTTTTATATATCTAATTTGTGTAGCACTGTATCATCTTTATGGTGGCTACTTTTTCATATTTATCATGTGTAGCACTGTGCTATCTTTCCGGTGACTACTTTCTCATATTCGATTTGTTAGCACACGCACCGCTGCCACTGTCAGAAATTTCAGAACTGATTTATTTGATAAACTGTTCTCATTCCTGATATAAACCTTCAATATGTCTTCTATAGCCGATGTTTCCACTACTACCGATGCTTCATCATCATCCCAACCATTCATCCTATCTAACATAGGGACCCCTGTTATCACCACTATCAAATTGAATGGATCTGCCAATTATCTTTCATGGGCAGCCT
>JAOTQR010115470.1:0-65028 GCA_025774065.1 Solanum ossicruentum | reverse complement strand
GAATGATTGACAAGCATGATTTGTTATGTGCATTAATTATGAATGCCATATTGAGATATATATCCATTGTTATGATTATACATTTTGTCCATATTGTCTTACGTTTTGTTGCATTACATCCCGCATATTAGTACATTCAAATGTACCAACACATACTCTATTCCTATATGATATTACCATGTAGGGATCGAAGCTCCTTTTGATCATCCTCCACATAGCTAGTTTGGTACTTCGGAGATAAAGCATTGGTAAATCCTCAAGTCCAAGGACACTATCTACATTACTCATGCTATTTTGAGACTTCATTATGTTGAACACTGTTATTATTACGGTGAGCTCGGAAAGTGTTTTGGCCCTTGATCTATTCCAAGTTATAGGTGCTATTGGATATTATGATGTACTTATGCTATGAGCTTGACTCTTATATGCTTTTATGATTATCAAAGACTTCCCTTAGTTCCACTTCCCTTTTATTTTATCTCTTGTTCTTATTTAGCTTTTACGACCAAGGATGTGTGATTGATATGCTAAGAGGCTTGTTTGGGCTCCCTTTGGGTTCCCATTCGCCTTGTCATGTCTAGGCCTAGGTTTGGGTCGTGACAACAAGCGAGACAAAAATGATAATCTTCATAAACCATGCAAGGTTCTAGGTGTGACACGGTGATTAGAATTCTTGAGAAAACTCCAATCAAGCCTCTTAGTATGTCATAAACATACATAGGTAAATTGCAACATCCCTCATATTTTCAAGCTTGGAAAACTGATAGAAAATAATTTTACTAAAGGTTTGACACTACGAGCCAATCTACGCCCATATAAGAAACCACAGGTCATATGTAGGTTCGTGAAATGCCCCTGGTGAAAATGGAAATTGAAGGATTTTTAGAAGAGGACTTACGTCTTACCTGGATGGACCATATAAGGAACCACGATCCATCAAAGTGTGCATAGATAGTAGCCTTTAAGAACCTAAAATTTTTTTAAGTGTAGAACGACTGTACAGAAGGACCTACAACACCTAAGTGAATCCATGGGTCATCTTGCTTTTTCATAGATTGGAAGCTGCAAATTTCAGAAACTTGACTTTTGTGACATAAGTTCTATGGACTGAAGTACGAACTATATGCTGATCCATAACCTGTGGGAAGGGTTTCATGGATGGATCTGATAGTTTTTAATGAAGGGTATTTTTGACATTTGCAATTTGCCTAAGTCCTAAACTATGTCATTTTGGCTACCCTTACTGGCTGAACTAGCCTAACCCTTCCAAATCCTATTCCTAATTCATCAAAGCCTTCAATCCTCAAAATTCTCTCTAGTTTCCCAACATTTCTCTTTCTAAATTAAAGGTTTCGTTGAAGCTAAAGCTTGAAAGTTTGACTAAGAATTTCCAGACTTTCTCTTCCGATTCTTAAGGATTCTACTTGTGGTATGTAGGACTTCATTCATGGATTAGATTCATCCATGAAGACAAATCCTAAACTTCTTTTTATCAAAATATCATGATGATTTCTTATGTGCTTTAAGTTATGAATTAATCTTATGGAGTAGCGAGGGAAATAGAGGTCACCATAATTTTGGATGCAGTGACAACATTAGTGGTGCAATGTTTAAGGTTCTGCAGGCACAGAGGGTTAAATAACATTCTAATGGAGAGTGACTCCCTGGGTCAAAATAGTTTCTGGTGTATAGAAGGTCCCATGGGCATTAAGTGAGAAAATTGTAGAGATAAGGGAAAACATGAATAACATACAAACAAAAATTAAACTACATCTACTGGGAAGCCAATCACCTAGTAGAAAACCTAGCTAACCATGTATTTGAATAAGAAGAGGGTTTACATTGTCATCATTTCAGGGAATTATCTACATCATGCAGAAGGATCCTAAATGTAGACAAAGCCATAATTTACAACATAACGATTAGCACAAGGCTAATAAAATTCTAGGTGATTACAACACATGGAGCAAACTGCTAGCAAGAGTCTTTATATATGATCAAATTATCTTTGTCAACATCTATCCTATGATGACAACCAAACAACATACATATTAGGCTATTTCAATTGGAAATATGGATGATTGAGCACCGGAAGAACAACACACCTGTGGAAATACAAGCAAGGAAAACAACATGGCTTCGGTAAGCACATCTCTAGCTACTCTCTTTGTAGAAACATGGAAATAAGGACCTACTGGTTCCTCAAAACAGAGAATGGGAAAAGGGTAAATTCACTAGGTTGTGGATCTGAGCACCTTCATCACATAACTTAGGTCAATAAGTCACTCATATCAGAGTTGCACAAGCCATTGATAGAAGATCTGAAGTGGCGCCTAGTGCTGCCTTCATGAAGCATTCTCAGGAGCTGCTTGTCTCAATGATAAAGTCACCAAAATCGTTCTTGTAACTGAACAAGAACCAGCTGATTCGAGAAGTTTCACTTAGGAAATTAAAGAGTCTAGAGGTAGGGAATCAGATATGTAATTTGGATGGGTCTGCATTTTTCAGGCCAACCTAATCTATTTGTATATCTCTGTGATTGTCTTCTTTATTGATAAAAAGCTTATTTATTAAAAAAATAAGCTATGATTTCCAATGCATGGAATATGATTCCTATATGATGATTATGACTAATTATACATAAAATATGATGAAGTACATGATGTATATAAATTTCAAGCAAAAGTATGTGATTTCAAAGTATGCATGATTAGGGCTTAATGACTTAATGTGGATTCTTTTATCAATGATCCAATTTGATTTAAATTTCATATTTTTCTCTATGAATCCTATTCAGTTCCATGATTTTGACTCAATTATCCATAGATCCACACTTAGCCCTAGTTTATTATGATGAAGTTATGGATTTTCATTATTATGATCTCAAGTATTATAAAAGCATGATTTAATGATGATGTTATGACAATAATGAAGATGTTATGTCAATGATGATGATATGATAAAGAGGGTAATGAAAACCCTAATATTTATGACGATGATGTGAAGGTAGGAATCTCTACAAACACCATAGTGAAAATTAAAGTAGATGGACTATTCTTATGACATGATGTTTTTATAAATATGATGACTATTTATGAATTATGCAAGTATGATTTTAATGAAGTATGAACTATATTGAAAGCTATGTGAAATGTCCCAAAAAGTGCTTGAGAATGTGCCTCAAAAATGTCCATAATCGTAATTTCTATATATCTCAAAATTCATGCATGATATCAATAATCCAGCTTCATATACGTGATCATGGGGAAAAATTGGGTGGAAAATGGGTATAACCCCAATTTTAAAGCCACCATAGCAAAATTCATTTTCCCAAATTTACGAAAAATAGTGAGATTGTTCCCAGTTTTTCTTACTTCAGCCTAAGGCTTTGTAGCCTTGGGCCTAAGCCTTTCTACACGTAAAAACACCTATACATAGTCATGTTTCAACTTCATATCACTCAAGGGACTCCCAAAATCCTCTATAACACTTGGCCAAATATTTCATCCAAATTCAAGTGTTCCAAACTCAACTCCGGATCCCAAAAAATTCATCCAAACTTCAAGTTCTCATTCAAATCTTCATCAAGGAAATCACCAAATTTGAGGTATGTGGGTTTCAACCATTGGTTCCTTTCACTGATGGTGCCCAACTTTCCTTTTTTATAAATTGCATGTTTTCAAGTTGAATTATCTATGAGTATCTCTTATTATGAATTTGATCATAAAATATGTTGGGGTTTCATAAAATTTTGACTGTTTAAGCATGTTTTGAGCTTTGAATCTATGATCTATTATGAGATTTGACGAGGATTTTCAATGTATCTTGCATGAGGGTGTTACCAAGTGTTGGTGGATTGATTTACATTAAATTTTCTCACTTGATTTCACTCTTGAATTACATGATTTTGAGCTAGCGTTACATACCCGCCATGTGTTTGATAAAATATCCGGTTAAGAATTCTTAAGCTATTGATGATCTATCGTATGGACTATGAGTCAAGTAACTTTATGATGATGACAAAGATGCATATATGTGTTGAATTCATGAAAGGTATCTTTGGTATTACAAGTTGACCACACCTTGTTCGGTGGTGTTAAGCCCAATCACTTTATTGAGGGGTGTTAAGCCTCAATCACCTTGTCGAGGAGAGGGGGTCTTAAGCCTGTACTACCTTATTGAGGGGTATGTACCTCAATCGCCTTGTTGGGGGGTGGTTAGCCCGTACTACCTTGTTGAGGGGTATGTACCTCAATCACCTTGTCAGGGGATGGTAAGCCCGTACTACCTTATTGAGGGGTATGTACTTCAATCACCTTCCAAGGGTGTGGTTAGCCTTGGAGTTCAAGGAAATATTGCTTAGGCTATATGGATATGGTCTCCTACTCCATATATATTATGTTCTCTATAAGCAGGTTTTACTTCAATCATTGATCATGCATGTCATGTTGCTAATATACAATCCCTTGCTTATGATGATGCATTTTGATTATATTTCCTATCCCTTGTTGCATCGCATCCTACATACTTAGTACATTCAAACACACTAACACATACTCTATGCCTATATGATGTCATGTAGGAACCAGAGCTATTCACGATCATCCTCCTCGTGGCTAGTTTTGACATCTTGAAGATAAGCTTTTGGTGAGTCCTCAAGTTTGGGGACACTGGATTTCCTCTCTTATTTTTGTTCTCTCTTTATGTTGAACTTTGATATTAAAAGGGTGAGATAGGAAAGTTTCTTGTCCCCCTATCAATCTATGTTAGAGGTGTTGTTGGACAAGTGATGTAATTATGCTTCATCTTTGACTCTTCTATGATTTATACTACTAAAGACTTCCCTTAGTCCCTTTACCCTTATTATACTCTCTTGTTGCTGTTTAATTTCTTCCGCGACCAAAGATGTGTGATTTATATGCTAAGGGCTTGTTTGGGTCCCTTAGGATTCCTATTCACCAAGTCACCTCTAGGCCCTAGGCTTGGGTCGTGACACTATATATATGCAGGATTTATGTATTCTATGGGATATTGATGAGTGTATAACTTACTCTCATTTCTTATTCTTTTCTTAGGATTTTGTGTTACTAATTTCATTACTTAAGGCTAAGTATGCTTTGTATGGTGTGTAATTTAGTTACATATGATAAAAATACAGTTTTGCTGTGAAATGACCCCAAAAATGTTCCCGAAAACATGCCTTGGAAGTTTTCAAAATTTTGTTTTCTGTATATCTAAAAATCCATTTGGAATTTCAAAAATCCGACTTCATATTCTTGTTTATGGGGTCCAACTTAGGGTGATAAGGGTCTAACCTCGAATTTAAAGCAAAGGAATCGAATTATGAAATTCCTCTTGGTGTAATTTTCAGTGAGGGTCTGCAACCTCTCTGGCAACGCGGAGAGGTATCTTTTCCTGCACTGTCTTTTTCAAGTTTACCTAGATTTTTCTAAGTGTTGGACCTATGTTTTCCCGAATGTATTTTCACTTATACTTAGCCTTATTTCACCCTCATATCAGCCAAAACATTCCCAATATTTCCCTAAACACTTAGACTCATTTCTAACTCTAAATTCAAGTCCCAAACTCATGGTCAATCTCAAGGATTTCTTCAGGGATCTTACCCAAGCTTCAAATATCCATTAAAGTCTTCTTCAAGAACTTCACAAAAGATAAGGTATGTGGTGTTGAACTATTGGGTCCTTCCACCCATGGTGCCTAAGCCCTTTTTTACTCAATATTGCATGATTTAAAGTTGAT
Source organism: Solanum ossicruentum (assembly GCA_025774065.1). Taxonomy (NCBI): domain Eukaryota; kingdom Viridiplantae; phylum Streptophyta; class Magnoliopsida; order Solanales; family Solanaceae; genus Solanum; species Solanum ossicruentum. The sequence continues at coordinate 59,268 of JAOTQR010115470.1, read as the reverse complement.
TTTATATCTGGGTCTTGTATATTGAGAAATTTACTACACCAGTGATTTTAGTTCATGAAAGTATGGTTGTTTTAACATATTTTGAGCTTCAAATCTTTGATCTAATGTTGGATTAGATAAGCGATTTTGATATGAATATCTTTAAGTGTTGCAAGGTGTTGATTAAAGGTTTTACCTCTGATTTTCTACATGATTTCATCTCCAAATTGCATGCTCCTCGACCTCTATTACACATCTCAAGGTGTTTGATAAAATATCTGGTTATGGTTTCTTGAGGAATTGAAGGTCCAAAGCATGAGATATGATATGAATTATGTGACGATGATGAAATGAGCTTATGTACATAGTTATTCCAACATAAGGTATTGCATTAGAGCTATGATGAATCCTATATAAAGTGTTGCATAGACCATGCCCGATCCGGGGGGACAAGAGCACGGTAACCTAGAATGAGCATTAATACTCATCTCCACCAGGATGATAGGGTGGCATCTCATCAACCTAGAATGAGGGTTAATACTCATCTCCACCTAGGTTATGGGGTGGAAACATAACCAACCTACCAAGGGGTTCATACCTTGGAAATCTAGCTTGGTCTCATCTTCACATATGATATTCTATATGAGTATGATTTACCTAAGCATGTTTTACTTATGCATTGATTATACATGACATATTGCTATATCATGCCTATTGTCTATTCTTATGCATGTTGATTATGAAGCTTGTCTCTTGTCGTATTACATCCCATATACTTAGTACATTTAAACATACTAACGCATACTCTTGCCTACATGATATCACCATGTAAGAATAGGTGCCCAAGTTGATTATCCTCCTCCACGTGGCTAGGCGATGCTATTCCAAGCTTGTTGGTGTGTACTCCATTTTGGGGACTTTGGTTTTTTTTCCCTCTTATCTATGTATTGAAACACTATCTTATATTCTATTTGACTATGAGTGGGAGCCCGATTACTTTATCTTGTTCCCCACTCTATCTATGTATTTAGAGGTGTTTGTTGGACATGTTGTGTACGTATGTATGAGCTTTGACTCATCTATGTTGTTTAAGTATTACACTCCCTCTTTCTCCGGTAGTCTCATTTCCCATGTTTCATGTTTCGTATGATGTTTTATATTGCTTCCGCGATCAAGGATGTGTAATGATATGCTACTAGGCTTGTTCGGGGTCCCTTCACCCTTCGAGGTTCCCCTTTCACCGGTAGCGTATAGGCCCTAGGCTTGGGATGTGACAAACTTGGTATCAGAGCATTAGGTTGATAGATCCTCGGAGTCCAACACACCTCTCCGATTAGAGTCCTATTCATGTTTGTGAAGCGCACCATGACTATGAATAGGAGGCTATGAGGCGTTTTAGGAAATGTTTCACTTCTTCTTGTTCTAAGTCAAGCTTTAGAGTTGTGATAAGTTGCTTTCCACCTAACGATTATTCTTTGCTATGCTAGATCATGCCGAATACTAGAGGAAGATGGGCCCAAACTCCCAAGGAGCAACCTACAATGGTGAGTTCGGGGATGCTTTTACTATACTTTCCCAAGTAGTGGCTAACCAAGTCCAACAAGGGACCCAAGCCCCTCATCCTACTACCCCAAGAGCTAGGATAAGGGACTTCATGACGATGAATCCTCCTGTTTTACAAGGGTCAAAGATAGATGAGGATCCACAAGAGTTTATTGTAGAGTCAAAGATGGATGAGGATCCACAAGAGTTTATTGATGAAATCTACAAAATCTTATCGATCATGGGTATTAGGCCAAATGAGAAGTCAGAGTTGGTGGTGTACCAACTCAAGGCAATGGCACAAATTTGGTTTTATCAATGGAAAGGTGAGAAGGTTAATGGCTATGTGGTGCTTTGGGAGGAATTTAAATTGGCCTTCCTTAATTGGTCCTTCCCTCTTGAGCTTAGAGAAGCAAAGTTGGTTGAGTTTATGAACTTGAAACAAGGTGGTATGAGTGTGAGGGAGTATGCCCTCAAATTTAATCAACTTTCAAAGTATGCTCCTTATTTGGTGGCCGACCCTAGGTCAAGGATTAATAAGTTTGTTATGGGGTCTCTAATTTGGTAAGTGAAGAGTGCCGGTCTGCCTTGCTTATTAGTGATATGGACTTGTCTCGATTAATGACATATGTCGAGCAAATGGAAAAAGAAAAGTCAAGAAAGAGGAGGGTCCATGAGGCCAAGAGAGCTCGTAGTAGGAGCAAGCTCCATAAGGGTGGTTGATTCCATCAATGCCAAGGGCCTTCTCATGCTACAAATAGGGAGGTTACCAATGATTTCCCTTGGCCCCAAGGTGTATGTATTGTGGCTCCTAATGATGTGTGTTCTAGATGTGGGAAAAGACATAATGGCCGGTGTTTGAAGGGTACTAGAGCATGCTATGGTTGTGGGGAGCTTGGTAATAAGAAAGTGGATTGTCCAAGAAACTGTGGCATGGTTCAGGTTGCAAATACGGTCCAACTGGGTAGAGGTGGTCCTCAAGGTGGTTCCCCAAGGAATAATGATTTTATGCTCTACATCAAAGGCAAGGGGTTAGTAAGGTTGCCAATGTAGTTATCGGTATGTTGAGAGTCTTTGATCTTAATATATATGCTTTGATTGATCCGGGTGCCACCCTTTCCTTTGTTACCCCTTTTGTTGCTAAAAAATTCCATGTTGAGTCAGAGTTGTTGCATGAGTCATATCAAGTGCCTACTCCTAGGAGGATGTATAGAAATTATCTGATTTGCACCTTGCATAAAATCTTACCTTGTGATCTTGTTGACTTAGATATGGTTGAATTTTACATTATTCTTATGATGGATTGGTTGCATGCATACTATTGAGAATTTACTGCACAGTAATTTCATGAAAGTATGGTTGTTTTAGCATGTTTTGAGCTTTTAATCTTAGATCTAAGTTTGGATTTGATGAGGGGTTTTGATATGAATGTCTTGGGAGTGTTGCAAGTTGTTGATTAAAGGCTTTACCACTGATTTTCCTACATGATTTCATCTCCAAATCACATGCACTTTTACCCCCATTACACCCCCCAACGTGTTTGATAAAATGTCTAGTTATGGTTTCTTGAGGAATTGAAGGTCCAAAGCATGAGATATGATATGCATGATGTTATGAAGATGAAATGAGCTTATTTACATGATTATTTCCAATATAAGATATTGCATTAGAGCTATGATGAATCCTATATAAAGTGTTTTATAGACCATTCCCGATCTGGGGGGACAGGAGCCTGGGCAACGTAGAATGAGGGTTAATACTCATCTACACCAGGGTGATAGGGTGACATTATCATCAACCTAGAATGAGGGTTAATACTCATCTCTACCTAGGTGATGGGGTGGCAATATCACCAACATACCAAGAGCTTCATACCTTAGAAATCTAGCTTGGTTTCATCTGCACATATGACATTATATATGAGTATGATTTACCTGAGCATATTTTACTTATGCATTGATAATACATGACATATTTCTATATCATGTCTATTGCCAATTTTTATGCATATTTATTATGAAGCTTGCCTTTTATTGCATTGCATCCCACATACTTAGTACATTTAAACGTACTAATGCATACTCTTGCCTACATAATATCATCATGTAGGAACCGGTGCCCAAGATGATCATCCTCCTCCACGTGGCTAGGCGATGCTATTCCAAGCTTGTTAGTGAGTTCTCTATTTTGGGTACTTTGGCTTATGTTTTCCTCTTATCTATGTATTGAGACACTATCTTATGTTCTATTTGACTATGAGGGTGAGCCCAGTTACTTTGTCTTGGCCCCCGCTCTATCTATGTATTTAGAGGTGTTTGTTGGATATATTGTGTATTTATGTATGAGCTTTGACTTCTCTATGTTGTTTAAGTATTACACTCTCTTTCTCCCTTAATCCCATTTCCCCTTGATCATGTTTCTTATGATGTTTTATATTGCTTCCGCGACCAAGGATGTGTAATGATATACTATGATGTTTTTTGGAGTCCTTTCACCCTTCGGATTTTCCATTCGCTGGTCACATCTAGGCCATAGGCTTGGGATGCGACATGTTGAGAAGAATTGGTATTGGAGCAAAATGGAGTTGAATAAGAGAAAACATGTACCTGGTAGCAACTACTTTTTGCGAATACTGTCTTTGTCCCATGGATATGGAGTATTGGAGTAGGAAAGGGTGTGAATGCGCCCACCACTGATCCGTAGGTGGAACACAAATATCCATGATCATGGAATGCTGAAGTGCCAACGCAAAGTGTTAACTTAAGTTGATCCCTATGAATGCCATCAAAGTTCTACGATCATGGACTACTTAGGCATCCATCATCTGTACGGTTAAGAAATTTCACCATATTAGTCCTAATTCAGATATACATGCACTCCCACATCCATTCTTCATACTTTTGATACTTGAGGAATCTACAATAGAATTCATATAAAAAAGAAGAGAAAAAACACTCCTTAGTGTAGATTTTAGTTTAAGGTTAGGATTTAGGGGTTACACGGAGGAGTAGAGGTAGACCAAATATGTATTAGGGGTAGATGATCATACAAGACATGGCGAAACTTTATCTCATGGAGGACATGGCCTTAGATAGAAAGGAGTTGAGGTAGCAAATTAGAGTAGCAGGCTAATAGGTTAATAGGGTTAGATTGATGTCTGGCCTTCTGGTATAGTAAGGTAGTTGTGTTAGTCATTTCGTTATATCCTGTATTACCATTATCCATCTTTTATATGTTAATTTTATCGTATTTACATACTATCATGTACTTTTCATTATTAGTCATTCTTTCTTTTCTTCTTTTTCATTTCCTTTTTCTTTTTTTTTTTGGCCATATCTGGTTTACACTGCTTGTGGATTTTTTGAGATATGGGTTCCCAAGAAATAACCTCTCTACTTTTAAGGTAATGGTAAGGTTTGCTTATATTTTACTCTCCCTATACCCCACTTGTAGGATTTCACTTGGTAGGTTGTTGTTGTTCACTCTTTCCCTCCTTGTTCTTAAATGCATAATTTGTAGATTTAATAGAGTTTAGAAGTTAATTTATGTGTCTTGATTGAATCTCTTGCTTTCATACTTAGTTGATGATTTACTTGCAAATAAAATGTGTTTCTCCCTAATTTGCTTATATTATATTAAATTGATATATGGGTCCATGCTTACCCTTCATGTTTAACTTATGGTTTGAGGTTGTGAACTTGAATCTAGCTTATATCTTCAATTATTTCTTCAATTAGTGTAGTTGAAGTGGAGGGTTTGCATGATAGTCATGGGTTTGCATATTGAGGTCCTTAAAATGGGCTTAACAACTAAGGTCTTAGGAGTTTTGCTCCTGAGGTGCTCAAGCCAGGATGTTTTTGAGTGGCTCGCCTGAGAAGCCATCACAAGATCTTTCGAAACACGACAATGTCATAATTGAAGTGTGGTTACAAGTAACCTAGCCTACCCATAGAGTTGATTTGATATTAAGTGTAATGGATCAATTGAGCTTTGGTTGATTCCCATAACCCATATCGTTTTTCTCTTGCTTGCTTAATCCTTAACCCATTTTCCCTTAGGAGTAGTTTTAGCATAGTTATGCCCCCAATTAGATAGAACTTGCTTGGTACTTGCTTATCGAATCAAAATTAGTAGCTATTGGTCATCATCCAATTCAATCGCCGACACACTTTTCCTTATGCGATTCGACCCCGACTCTAAAGTTGGGTAAATATGCTGACGCCAATCACCCATAGGTCCATTGGTGATGTTTGTTTGAATGACTTCAAAAATAGCGCCATTGTCCGTGAAAAATAGGAATATTAAGTCTATCAAGAACTTGTAGTTTACTCTTTTTGGTTTGATTTATGAGTACTTCTTTTTGATTTTTTGTTTTTATGACTAATTGTGATGAACACTTATTTGATGAATGTAAGTACTTTTTCCATCTCCTTCGGAGTATAGCACTTCATGGAGAGCAAATTGGTTTTAAGGATGTAAAAGGTGATAAGAGTCTTGTGAGTTAGAGATGGCTCATTAACTTGAGTCTAAGACTTGCAAAGGAAGTAGCTTAGAGAAACCAATTGCTCAACATGAGGGATGATCTCAAATACTTGTTTGTTGCTAGAGTTAATGAGTTGGACTGTTTAGATTGGGAAGTTGATATTTTGGAGGCCGACTTGAAACTAAGCAATGGGGCAAGTGAGGCTCCCTATTCAATGGTAATTGTTGTCAAAATACAATACATTTGATGCCTAAAACAAGGGATTTTGTAAGTTCTTAATGCGACTTTTATGGTTTTTATATGTTTTTATGTTGTAGTTGCAGAAATATAAGTTGGTATTATTTTGGGAGAAAACTACAGATTTTGCTGAAGTACAGGACATACGAGACACCCTATGAGTCGTAGCCCAAGCTACGAGTCATAGGGTGCCTTTGTATCAAGAAACAGTGAGCAAAATCAAGCATTTACAAAGTGAAGGTCAGCCATACGAGTTCACCCTACAAGTCATAGGTCTCATTACGACTCGCATAGGTGGGCAACGTAGCAATGAACAGTGATCCAAAATTTTGGACGAAGAACTTAAGGATTAGACTACTAGAAGAGCATACAAGTAATAGCCCAAGCAATGAGTCATAACAGTGTGTCGTAGCAGTCAAGTACAAAATACCAAATGTTGACTAGAAACCCTGATTACAACTCGTAGGTTACCTTACGAGTCGTATCTGTGAGACATAATAGCTGCCAACTATATTTTTTATTTAATTTTAGGGTGTTTTTGTAAATAATATAAATAGATAATGTTAGGGTTTTTTAAGCGAGATTCGATATTCAAAGATATTTTTGAATATTCTAAGAGCATTTTTAGGGTTTTGGTGGATATTTTTATCTCTAGTTTGAAGACCCACTTTTGGGGTCTGAAGACCCTTACTCCCATCTCCAACATTTTACTCAAACATTGAGAGAGGTTTTAGGGACACGACATCCATTTTAGGATGCCATGTCTCTTCAGACCTTTCCCTTGACTCTTAGGTGTCAAGCCACAGAGTAATGGTCTATCCTCCCACCAGATGTTTGTTCTAACTGGGGAGAAGTGCAAAGAGTGTTCCTTATGATCTTTTATAATGGACTTGATAAGAAAAAATTGGTGGAATCGATTGTCAACTTTAAACGGGTCGCAGTAGAATCTTTGGTTGTATCTTCGGATAGATATCAAGGATGCTTGAAGAAGCAAAACCATTATTAACAGATGTGGTGTTAGTGGCAAGTTTCTATCGTGCGTTGAGCTTTGATCAACATGTCATGTCCCAAGCCTAGGCCTAGACGTGACACGGAGAATGGGGAACCCAAAGGGACCCCAATCAAGCCACTTAACATATAATTACGCATCCTTGGTGGTGGAAGCAATAAAGTAAAAATAAAAGAGTAGAAATAAGGGATCATGGTGCTAAGAGACATCCTTCATATCTAAAATATCATAAGGTCAAATAGAGTCATGGCTCATAGCATGATTACATAACTTGTCGAACAATACCTCTAAAGATAGAGGTTTAGCAGGGGCCAAGACAAACAACCAGGCACACTAGCATAGTCAAAGCATACAATAAAAGAAAGAGAGTCTATACATAGCATAAATCAAGAAAAGTATTTCCTCGAAGTTGAGGACTCAACAACTTGCTTTGAGATATATCATACTAGCCATGTAGGGGAGGAGGATGATCAAGTGGGGCTCCGGTTCCTACATGGTAACATCATGTAGGCATAGAATATGCGTTAGTACATTTGAATGTACTAAGTATGTAGGATGCAATGCAAAAATAGTTAGGAATTATAATCAACATGCATAATTGGCCAATAGATAAGCATATAACAATATGGTATGCGTGGATGATACTTGAAGTAATTATGCTTATATATGGAACATATTGCACTAGCAGGAATAGATCATCACCATGGACCAAGAAAATTCAGTACTTTGAATATAAGGTAGACCAACCCTTAGTAGTGATTGAGGAATCAACCCCTTAATTAGTTGATGGACACGACCACCCTCCATCGAAAGTGATTGAGGTATCAACCCTCAATTGTCAGATGGCTTACTACCCCCATCCAAGATGATTGAGGGATCAATCCCTTAGTTGCTTGATGGCTTACCTTCCCCATCCGAGATGATTGAGTTATCACCCCCTTAATTGGTTGATGTCTTACCACCCCTATCTGAGTTGATTGACATATCAATCCCTCAATGGATTGATGGCTTACCACCCCCATCTGAGATGATTGAGGTGTAACCCCTCAATTGGTTGATGGCTTACTACCCCTATCCAAGGTGATTGAGGCATCATTCCTCAATTGGCTAGGGTCATCTCACAACAAAACAAATACTTCTAATGGAATCAACACATACATAACATCCTTTAATCATCATAAAGTCACAATTTATATTCCAAGCACTAGGCCTTCAAGAACTCAAGATACATTAACATGACATGTTATCAAACACTTGGTGGGTATGTAATGCTAGTGTAAAATCATGCAATTGAAGAGTGAAATCATGTAAGAAAACATAATGTAAAACCACCACCAACACTTAGTAATACCCTCCTGCAACATATATCAAAATCCTTTATCAAATCTCAAGAAAGATCTAAGATTCATAGCTCAAAATATGCATGAACAGTTGCACATGAATAGTCACACATAGTTCATAGTCAAATGCATAGTAGAAGACATATAGGTAAAATCAACTTAGAAACATGTAATTTAGGTGAAAAGGAAGCTTGGGCACCCTAGGTGAAAGGACCCAATGGTTGAAACCCACATACTTTACTTTGGAGAACCCTTGATGAAGATTGGAAATGGAGCCTTAATTCTTGAGTGAAATCCTTAAGATCCGGATGAATTTTGGAGCTTGAAATTTGGGGTGAAATATTTGTCTAAGTGTTTGAGAGAGTATTTGAGAATGTCTTGTAAGATATGAAGGTAAAATATGGCTAAGCATAGGTATTTTCATGCATACGAAGACTAGGCCAAAGAACCAAAAGCCTTGGACCGAACAACAAAACTGGAAACTTTTTAACACTAGTCCGTGCCCTAGCCACATCGCGCAGTGGCGCCGATCAACACTGGATAAGGAAAATTTTGGATTTTGAAATTGTGATTCATCTGCTCTAAAATTGGGGTTAGACCCATTTCCCACTTAATTTATCCCTTGATCAAGAATATGAAGTCGGATTTTTGATATCACACATGGAATTTGAGATATATGGAATTTACGATTCTGGGAATTTCCGAGGGACATTTTCCAGCACTCTTTGGGATCGTTTCAATATCTCCCCCTTGGAAACATTCATCCCATAATGTCAAAGGAACATACATAAGAAGAGTAATCATGAAGAAATCATCCCTAACAATAATGCAACAACACACTTAAAATGCCATTTTCAAAATCTTAACATAAGTGCTAAAATCACCATGAACTTTGTGAATAGAAACATGAATGTATACAAATGACATAGAGGTTGAAACATAAAAGTTGAAATCACATAGGGGACTTAGAGTTAGTACCTTAGACTTGAGTAGAATGGAAGAGATAGGGATATCACTGTTGCATGTCTGCTTTGACCTCCCTTGTAGCACTTTCGACTTGTTTATTCCTCCAAAGAACCTTAACAGAAGCAACATTCTTGTTCCTCAACCTCTTCACTTGTCTATCCAAGATCTCTACTAGAACCTCCTCATATTTCAAGTTTTCTTCAAGAACACCCATAACATTCAATAGGACAGTAGCATTTGGATCACTCACACACTGCCTAACCATAGATACATGGAAAATCGGATGAACTAAATACATTTCACTAGGCAACTCCAACTCATAGGACACCTTACTAATCCACCTTAACACCCTATAAGGACCCACAAATCTTGGACTTAATTTACCCTTCTTACCAAAAATGAACCACATCCTTCATGGGTGAGACCTTCATGTAGACCCAATCAATAGCTTTGAATTCAAGCTCCCTTCTTCTCACATTGGCATAGGACTTCTGGCTACTTTGGGATGTTTCTAACCTTTGTCTAATTAACCTTACCTTCTCCATAGCCTCCATAACCAGATCCGGACCCAAAAAGGACATTTCTCCTACTCCAAACTACCCAACCGGTGATCTGCAATATCTACCATAGAGGGCCTTAAAAGGAGCCATAACAATGCTAGAATAATAACTTTTATTATAAACAAACTCAATCAATGGAAGATGATCATCCCAACAACCCTTAAACTCCAAAATACAAGCCCTACGTGTATCCACAAGAGTTTGGATAGTTCTTTTGGCTTGGCCATCCATTTGAGTGTGTAATTTCGTACTAAGCTTTACCTTCATCCCAAGACCTCTTTGGAAGGACCTCCAAAAGTGTGAAGTGAATTGAACACCACAGTCCAATATGATAGACAAAGGCAACCCATGCAATTTCATCAATTCATGAATTTACAATTTTGCATAGTCTTCGGCCCCGTAAGTAGTTTTAACCGGTAGGAAATGAGGCGACTTTGTCATTCTATCAACCACAACCCAAATAGAATCATAACCCTTTTTAGCCTTAGGCAACCTAACCATAAATCCATGTTAATTTCCTCCCACTTCCATGTAGGAATCTCTATGTCTTGGGTTAGGCCACCCGACCTTTAATATTTGGCTTTGACTTGTTAGCAATTATGTCAACCGGATAAAAATTTGGCAATGTCTTTCATCATACCTCCCCACCAAAACACATCTCTTAAGTCCCTATACGTCTTGGTAGAACCAGGGTGAATAGAATAGGATGAATTATGAGCCTCATTAAGAATCTTCTCTCTCAAGTCATCAACAAAAGGCTCACACAACCTACCTCGGTATCTAAGGGCACCATCTCCCCCTTCGGAGAAAATCTCCACCTTGCCCTCTCTCACCAAGGCCTTCAATTCTAACAAGGAGGGATCAAGCTCTTGCTTTGCTTTTACCTCATCAACCAAGGAAGATTTTGAGCCATCAACAACCATAATACCACCATTATCAACCTCTTCTAACCTAACTCCTAACCTAGCCAACTGATGAACCTTTCTAGCCACCTCTTTTCCCCCATCATCAACATGAGACAGGCTACCCATAAACTCCCTACTCAAAGCATCAACCAGTACATTAGCCTTACCGGGATGATAATGCACACTCATTTCATAATCCTTAAGAAGCTCTAACAACCTTCATTGTCTCAAGATGAGATCTTTTTTAGTGAACACATATTTGAGACTCTTACAATCGGTGGACACATCAACATGCACCCAATGTAAATAATGACACCAAATCTTCAAAGCAAGTACCATGGCGACCAATTCAAGATCATGAATAGGATAATTCTTTTCATGCACTTTAATTTTCCTAGAAGCATAGGCTATTACCTTACTATTTTGCATAAAAATACAACCCAAACCAATCTGGGAGGAATCATAATACAACAACAAACCATCCCAGTAAAGACAAGATAGAAGCGGACACAAGCTTATCCTTCAAGGTTTGGAAATTCTTTTCACACTCATTGGTCTATTTAAACTTAGCCTTCTTTTGAGTCAACTTAGTCATGGGAGAAGCAATAGAAAGGCAACCTCTTTCAACAAAATTCACATTTCTCATATGTAGTATATAACTTCTCTTCCCCTAATCTTTAAAGAACTACCCTCAAGTAAGCCACATACTACTCCTCACTATGAGAATAGATCAAAATATCATCAATGAAAACCACCAAAAACAAATCAAGGTAGGGCTTCAAGACCTTATTCATAAGATCTATGAAGATATCCAGTGGATTGGTCAACCCAAAAGACATAACCACAAATTTATGATGCCCATACCTAGTCCAGAAGGTCATCTTGGGAATGTCACACTCCCTCACCTTCACTTGATGACACTCCGATCGAAGATCAATCTTAGAGAAGTGACGAGCCCCCCTTGAAGTTGGTCAAATAAATCATCAATTCTTGGGATAGGATACTTATTCTTGATGGCAACCCTATTAAGTTGTTGGTAGTCAATACCCATTCTAAGAGACCCATCTTTAATCCATAATTTCCAATACCACACCATAATAGAATACTTTTTCCTCAAAGTAAAAACACGAAGAAGAGGTACAAGGGGAATACCTTGGGTTGCTTCCCAGGAAGCGGCTGATTTATTATCGCGGCACGACAGGAAGTTTTTGTGCTCCTGCCTCTTCAAGGTCCCAGTCTTCCACTATCTTAATCTCTTCCACGCAGGACATGTACGATTTGACCCTCTGACCATTGACTTTGAAAGTTTTACCATCCCTACTTTCTAAGTCAATGGCTGCATAATTAAAAATGTATACGACTCTGAAAGGCCCCATTAACTTAGATCTGAGTTTCCCAAGAAACCACCTCAACCTAGATTTATAAAGCAATACCTTGTCTCCAGGGGCAAATTGGTGATTTTCAATTCAGCGATTATGGTGAACTTTATTCATTGCTTGTACTAGGCACAGCTCTCATATGCGCGCAGTCGAAACTCATCAAGTTCATTTACTTGCATTAATCTAGATGTTGCTTTTTATCTAGTCTACATTCAGCTTCTTTAGTGCCCATAGTACCTTGTGCTCAAGTTCAACTGGTAGGTGACAAGCTTCTCAAATAGCAATTGATAAGGAAACATTCCGATTGGGGTTTCAAAAGCTATGCGGTAGGCGCATAAAGCATAATCCAACTTTCTTGACCAATCAGTGCAATTTAATTCACCGTTTTGGATAGGATTTGCTTCATTTCCCTATTTGATACTTCTACTTGCCCACTTGTTTGGGGATGATATGGGGTTGCCACTCGGTGCTTCACACTATATATTTCAAAGAGAGCTTTGAACAGTCGGTTGCAAAAATAAGAACCTCCATCACTGATAATTGTCCAAGGTGTACCGAACCTAAAAAAAATGTTTCTTCAGAGAAACTCAGTAACACTCTTACCTTCATTGTTCGGTAGAACTACAACCTCTATCCCTTTAGAGACATAATTAATTACAACCAAAATGTACTTATTACCCTGCCCTCTCTTTGACATCTATCACATGACTTGACATAATCATGTACATCTTGATAGATAGATAGCCAATAGTAGCCGCACTGTAACACCTTGTGAGCAGTTCAAGCTCCACTGTGATGACCACCCATCAATAAAGAGTTGCATGCTTCAAGAATACTCATCATTTCCACTTTTGGAACACAACTATAAATGATCTCATCCCCACAAATATGAAATAAATATGGCTCATCCTAGAAGAACTTCTATACGTCATGTATAAACTTGCTACACTGATGGGTGTTCAGATCAGGAGGCACTATATGACTCACCAAGTAGTAGGCATAGTTAGTAAACCAAGGTATAATATCACGTGAGGTCGCCAAAACTCTCTCATTGGGGAATGAATCATTGATGTCAAGTACATCATCAAATTTCACCATGTCTTCATCTTCCAATCTAGAAAGGTGATCAACTACCTGATTTTTGGACCCCTTTCTATCGATAACATCAAAATTGAATTCTTGCAAGAGGAGTACCTATCTAATCATTCTTGGTTTTGAATCCTCTTTAGCCATCAAATATTTAAGAGCTGCATGGTTTGTGTGCACGATCACCTTAGATCCTAACAAGTAGGAACAAAATTTTTCAAAGGCAAAGACTAAGGCAAGCAATTCTTTTTCGATGACTGTGTAATTTTTCTAGGCCACATTTAGTGCTTCGCTAGCATAATAAATTAGATGCAGAATTCTCTCCCTTCACTACCTTAACACCACACCTAGCGCAACCCCACTTACTTCACATATTAGTTCAAATGGTTGTGACTAAAATGGAGCCACAATAATAGGTTCTGAAGTCAACCTTCTTTTCAATTCTTCGAAGGCTTGCATGTATGCATCATCAGATACAAAACTTGACATCTTTCTCTAACAACTTGCACAAGGGTTTCCAGATCATTAAGAAGTCCTTTATGAAGAGACGGTAGAATCCTGCATGACATAGAAAGCTCCTGATACCTTTAACCAAAATTAGTGGTGGCAGTTTCCCAATAACCTCAATTTTTGCTTTATCCACCTTTATTCCCTTGCCTGAAATTCTGTGACCAAGCACTATGCCTTCTTTGACCCTAAAATGATATTTGTCCTAGTTCAGTACCAAATGACTTTCTACACACCTCTGCAACACATCACGCAAATGTAACAAGCATTCTTCAAAAGACTGGCCAACAATACTAAAATCATCCATGAACACTTCAATAGTGCTTTCAACCATGTCCGAGAAAATAGACATCATGCATCTTTGTAACAGGGCTGGACTATTATATAATCCAAAAGACATTCTCTTTAATGCAAAGGAACCATATGGGCATGAGAAAGTCGTTTTCTCTTGATCTTAGGGCACAAAAACAATTTGATTATACCTGGAATATCCCCAAGGAAACAATAACATCCCTTTTCTGCTAGTGTATCAAGCATTTGATCTACGAAAGGCATAGGGAAATGATCATTTCGGTAAAAGCATTGAGTTTCTTATAATCCATACATGCTCTCTACCTAGTGAACAGTCTCATAGGAATCAACTCATTGTTTGCATTAGGCACCACTGTGATGCCTCCCTTTTTTGGAACACACTATACTGGACTAATCCATTCACTTTCGATGATTGGGTAGATTACTCCTACTTCTAACCACTTGATGATTTCTTTCCTCACAACCTCATGAATTGGGGGTTCAACCTTCTTTGATGCTCGATGCTAGGTTTGTAATCATTGACTAGTTGAATATTATGAGTACATATTCCAGGAGGTATGCCAATGATGGTTGTAATTTTCCACCCATGTCACGATCCAAGCCCAGGGTCTAGACGTGATCGGCAAATGCAAAACTCGAAGGAACCCAAAAAAATACTCATAGCTTATCATTACACATTATTGGTTGCGGAAGTAATGTAATACAACATAAGTGACATAAAAGAAGGGAATTAGGAGTAACAGAGAGAGATTAATACTTAAGTGGTATGAAAATGTTTAGAAAACAAGGGCAAGGGACTAAGGGGAAAGCTTGTATAGCATCCTAATATAGAGACAACACAGTCAAGGCTCATATCATAGATACATAGCATATCAAATAATACCTCTACTACATAGGTGAGAGCCGGGGCCAAGACAAAGCAATCGGGCTCACCCTCATAGTCAAGACAGAAAATAAAGAAGAGTGTATAAATATATAATAAGAGAAACATATACTAAGGTCCCCAAAGTGAAGAACTCACCAACTATCTTGAGTATGACGTGGAGGAAGAGGATGATCAACTTGGGCTTCAATCCCTACATAGTGATATCATATGGGAAAGAGTATTCATTAGTATGTTTGAATGTACTAAGTATGTAGTATGCAATGCAAGAAGAGATAAGCATCATAATAAAAATGCATAACCATAAGCAATAGGCATAATATAACATTATGTCATGTATGATCAATGCATAAGTAAAACATGCTTAAAAAACTCATGCTCATATCAAATATCTTATGTGTAGAAGAGACCAAGCTAGATTTCAAAGGTACAACCCCTTGGTTGGTTAGTGATGATGCCGCCCCATCATTTAGGTGGTGGGGTACAAACCCTTCACTAGGTTGGTGATATGCCGCCCCATCACCCCGGTGGAGAAGTACAAACCCTTCACTAGGTTGATGAGTATGAAACCCCATCTAGGTTAGTGATGATGCCGCTCCATCACTAGGTGGAGAAGTACAAACCTTTCACTAGGTTCATAGGTACAAACACCCATCTAGTTTATTTGGGTTCTTAGTCCCACTGGATTGGGCATGGTCTAATACAACAATTTATATAGAGTTTATCATATACATAAGCTCATTTCATCATTATATAGTCAACCATATCATATCTCATGCTTTGGACCTTCGATCCCTCGATATAAGCTCATTTCATCATCATATAGTCAACCATATCATATCTCATGCTTTGGACCTTTGATCTCTCAATATAAGCTCATTTCATCATCATATAGTCAACCATATCATATCTCATGCTTTAGACCTTCGATCCCTCAAGAAACCATAGCGGGACATTTTATCAAACACTTGGCCAGTGTGTGATAGGGGTACATGATCATGCAATTTAAGGAAGAAATCATGCAACTAAATCCATTATAAAATTATCAAACAAAACCTTGCAGAACCATCAAGCAATATACATCAAACGCCTCATCAAATCATACAATAGATCCAAGATTTATAAATCAAAATATAACAAAACAGTCACAAATTCATATAGCATTAACATAGTTCAAAGACAAATTCATACTTGTAAACCCATTTGTAAAATCAACTTTAAATCAGGAAAACTGATTAAAAAGAAGGTTAGGGCACCATGGGTGGAAAAACCCAATGGCTAAAACCTACATACCTTAGCTTTGGAGGAGTTCTTGATGAAGATTGAAACTTTTGGCTTGGAGCTTGAAGGAAATCCTTAGATCTGGAAAAGTTTTGGGACTCTTGAATCTTGAGGAGCACTTGGGGCTTGATTTCGTTTCCTTGAATTTCAATAAGACTTCTTGAGAACCTTGAGAATGGATGGGGAATTTGATGAAAATTCGAGATGAATTGAGATTTTTTGGTGAGTTTTTAGGGCTAAAAATGGCTACAGAATGAGGGATTTTCTTGTATAAAGGTATAGGGTTATTACCCAATTTTCTTGGAGTAAAAAGAATAATTTTTGGAAATTTTTGAACTAGTTCGCTCCAGGTCCACATCGTGGACCGGTCGCGGACAACTACTGTTTTTGCAAAGTTTCACCAAAAATTATTTTTCTTGGCATGGACAAAGTATACCTTGTAGGTACTTGTTTTCCCATGCAATTTTGTCCTCTGAACAAGAATATGAAGTTGGATTTGCCAAATTCTGCATGGATTTTGAAATATCGGAAAGAATACATCATAGGGTCTTTCTAAGCTACGTCGAGGGGTATTTAGATATCCCCGATTTTAGATACAAGGGAATTACGATTATAGGGTCATTCCTAGGCAAGTGTGGGTCGTTTCAATATCTCCTCATTGGAAACATTCTTCCCTGAATGTCAAAGTAACGTATATAAGAAGATTAATCATGGAAAAATCAACCCCAACAAGAATGCAACAATATATTTAAAACACCATTTTCAAAATCTCAACAAAAGTGTCAAAAATCGTCATGAAGTTGTCAACATGAACATAGATGCATGCACATGTCATATGGGCTAAAACATAAGACTTGAAATCAAAAGAAGGGGTTCAACATGTTATAATAAGCTTGAATAGAATGAAATAGGTACGAGTATCATTTTTCCATGCCCTCTCTGTCTCCCCGAGAGACACTTTCGACTTGACAATTCTTCCAAAGGGCCTTGACGAACACCACACCCTTACCAATAAATTTCTTCAACCTTTCCATCCAATACCTCCACTAGGACCTCTTCATAAGGCAACTTATCCTCTACAACACCCACAATCTTACGAGTTCTTTAGTACTAGAGTCACCTTCACACCCCTTCAACCTAAAAGCATGAAAAATCGTACAACCCATAACCATATCCCTAGGTAATTCCAATCTTTAAGGAACCTTACCAGTCCTCCTATACACTCTATGAGGACTCACAACCCTAAACTCATTGTCATCCTTAATCACATATAGTCCACTTGGTACCATAAACTACCATCTCCCCCTTGGGAGACAACCTCCACTCGATCATCTTTTCACCCAAAACCTCCAACTCTAATAAGGCGGAATCAATGTATTGCTTAATCTAGGCCTCTTCAACCAAAAGAAGATTTGGAACCATCACGAATACTACACCACCATGCTCAACTTCCTCCAACCTAACCACCAATCTAGCCAACCGATGGACCTCTCTAGTCACCCCTTTGCCACCATTATCAACATATGCTAGCTTACTAGTACATAGGCACCTATTTAGAGCACCTACCATAATATTAGTCTTACCAGGGTGGTAATACACACTCATATCATAATCCTTAAGGAGTTCTACCACCTTCTTATCACCCTCAACTCGCACCTATCATAGTTAGCAAACTGCCTATCATCCCACAAGACTTGCAATGCTACTCGCAAATGGTCCATAAGCTCTAAACAAGCCAATACTCCACCACTAGAGGCCTCAACAAAACATGTAAAGGTAGGGTTTTAAGACCCTACTCATGAAAATCCTAAACAAAGTCGATGCACAAGTCAACCAAACAACTCCACTAACACTCAAAATGCTCGCTCCTAGTCCGAAAAGACACTTAGGGATATCAACTACCCTCATCCTCACATGGGGGCAAAACCTGAACCAAAAGTCTATATTAGAAAGTGACCAAACAATTGTAGTTAACCAAATAGATATACCATCCTTAACTATCATATTACGACCTTACGGGTTCTACACTCATTAAAAGCATGCTATGTAAGTAGCCAAACAACTCCAAGACCTCCAACCCATCAAACCAAGTTCAACAAAGATCACAAGACATGGCCCTATGCAATAAGGAAATGGGAAACGCTCATAGAGCCCTTCTAGCTACAGTAGACTCACGTAACCATCCGGGACACATACATGAATCCTATTCGCACACAGGAATCACACAAGAGATAGCAACTCTCGGACCTGCCAAATTACCCTACTTAAAACATTGGTCATAACATTGGCCTTACTTAGGGTCAACTAAGTCATATGAGAAGTAATAGAAGATAACCTACTCACAACCTACGGTATTAGCCCGCTATGCCCAAGAAGCTCCTAATATCCGATGGGTTCAAAGGTCTAGGCTAATCTCTAATCACCTTCGTCTTACTAGGGTCCATTTTAATAGCATCACCTAGTACCTCATGACCTAGGAAGGCAATTTCTTACAACCAAACTCCCACTTCTCCTATTTAGCATCCAACTTTCTTCCTTAAATTTTGTAGTACTACCCTCAAATGACTCACATGCACTACCTCAATAGGGAAACAAGCCATCATATCATCACCAATCAATGACAATTCTATAAACAAAACATTTTAGGTTCAACACCTCTAATTCTCACAAGATGATAAATGCAACCCCTTAGAGACCAATTGTACCTTAAGACATGAAATGGACCTACCTCTCTTGCCACCATTTGACAACCTTCCACTCTAGGATGGGCTTATTAGGGTTACAAGATCTAGCTCTACAGGTTCTACCAACTATGAAGACACAATATGCATGCAACAATTCCATCCCTATAATGACATCAAAATTCACCATAACAACTTCGACAAGCCACAAAGTAAGAGATAATACAATACAACCCTGGATCAACACTTATAAAAATTCTAGCAACAATATACCCAACAAAAGGATAGACACAAAAGATCCACTAAACAACTTGGGCACATAAGAAGCCACACTAGCGACCAAAAAGAATAGAGAAGAAATCATGGCACTCTGGGCCATCAATCAAAGCACATGAAAGATAAAAGAAAATTTAAACATACCAGTAACAACATCGAGAGCCTCATCCCGTCCTTGAGCCTCGTGATCAACATCACTACCCTTTACTCTTGTATCAACCATATGGGCAAGCATACACCCGTGCTCTTCCACCATCGGCCTCTATGGTCCATCTTACACCTAAGGCACTTAGGATTAGTCATCCCCCCATCACCTCCTTTGCTCTTATTGTATTTATGAGGGCAATCCTTAACCTAATGACCCATCTCCCCTGAACCATAACAAGCATTAGTAGCTCTCAAGCATGGGCCATCATGGCCTCTACCATATTTTGGGCACCTAGTATAAGGTACACCACCACCATCTCTGCACTTGAGACTTTGGAACTTACCCACATTACAGGCCCTCTTCGCCTTACTACCTCTCCTCTCACAACTAAAGGTCTCGAGCGCATCCACATGTTGATCGAGGTGAGTTGCCAATTTTGCCACCTCTTTGGCCACTTCCCTAGATCATTTCAAATCTCCGTGTTCATCATAGTACCGTCCTGACTAACTTACCATATATCCTGAAATGTAGCAGTTAGGGGTTAGTAATAAGCCCTAGGGGACCCAAATCTATCGCACAACATGGATTATGAAGAAGTGAAGCAGTTCCTAAAATGTCTCATAGCCTCCAACTCATAGTTGTTGTGCATAACACAACCATGAATAAGACTCTAATCGACGCGGTGTGTTGGACTCCAAGGATCTATCAACCTAGTTCTCTGATACTATCTTTGTCATGACCCAAGCCTAGGGACTAGATGTGACCGGCACATGGATAACCCGAAAGAACCACAAACGAGTCTCATAGTATATTATTACACATCCTTGGTCGCAAAATTGATGTAATACAACATAAGAGACATAAACAAGGGGAATTGGGAGTAATGGAGAGAGATTAATACTTAAGTAATATGCATACATTTAGAAAAACAAGGGCAAGAGACTAAGTGGAAGCTTGCATAACAACATAATCAAGAGACAAAAGAGTCATGGATAATATGATAGATACATAGCATGTCCAACAATACCTCTACTACATAGATAAGAGTAGGGGCCAAGACAAAACAACCGGGCTCACCCTCATAGTCAAGATAGAAAATAAAGAAGAGTGTCTAAATACATAATAAGAGAAACATATACTAAGGTCCCCGAAGTGGAGGACTCACCAACTAGCTTAAGTAGTACCAAACTAGCCACATGGAGGAGGACGAGGATCAACTTGGGTT
This sequence comes from Solanum ossicruentum, assembly GCA_025774065.1. Lineage (NCBI taxonomy): Eukaryota > Viridiplantae > Streptophyta > Magnoliopsida > Solanales > Solanaceae > Solanum > Solanum ossicruentum. The sequence continues at coordinate 38,469 of JAOTQR010115470.1, read as the reverse complement.
TCGATCCCTACATAGTGATATAATGTAGGCAAGAGTACATGTTAGTAGGTTTGAATGTACTAAGTGTGTAGGATGCAATACAACAAGAGATAAACATCATAATAAAAATGCATAACAATAGGTAATAGGCATAATATAACAATATGGCATGTATGATAGATACATAAGTAAAACATGCTTACGTAACTTATACTCACATAGAATATCATATGTGTAGAAGAGACCAAGCTATATTTCCAACGTACAACCCCCCGATAGGTTAGTGATGATGCCATCCGATCACTTAGGTGGTGATGTACTAACGCCTCACTAGGTTGGTATCACCCTAGTGGAGAAGTACAATCCTTTCAATAGATTGATGAGTACAAACTCCATATAGGTTAGTGATGATGCCGCCCCATTGCTATGTGGAGAAGTCCAAACCCTTCACTAGGTTGATGAGTACGAAACCCCATCTAGGTTATCCGGTTTCTTAGTCCCCCCGAATTGTGAATGGTCTAGTGAAACAATTTATATAGAATTTATCATATAGATAAGCTCATTTCATCATCACATAGTCGACCATATCATATCTCATGCTTTGGACCTTCAATCCCTCAAGAAATCATAGCCGGACATTTTATCAAACACTTGGTAGGTGTGCGATGGGGGTAAGATCATGCAATTTAAAGATGATATCATGCAAGTAAATCCATTATCAACCCATAAAACAACACCTTGCAACCCTCAAACAATATATATCAAAATGCCTCATCAAATCTCACAATAGATCCAAGATTTATAGCTCAAAACATAGCAAAACTATCAGATATTCATATAGCTTTAACAAAGTTCATAGACAAATTCATACTAGTAAACCCATTTTAAAAATCAAATTTAAATGATGTAAATTGAGTAAAAAAGAGGTTATGGCATCATGGGTGGAAGAACCCAATGTCTAAAACCTGCATACCTTAGGAAAAAAAAGTTTTTGATGAAGATTGAAAATGGAGGATTGGAGCTTGAAGGAAATCCTTAGATTTGGATGAGCTTTGGGACTGTTGAATCTTGAGGAGGACTTGGACCTTGACTTGGTTTCCTTAAATTTCAACAAATCTTCTTGAAAACCTTGAGAATAGATGGAGAATATGATGAAGATTAGAGAGGAATTGAGAAATTTTTGGTGAGTTTATAGGACTAAAAACGGCTAAAGAATGAGGGATTTTCATTTATTTAGGTATAGGGTTATTACCCAATTGCCCTGGAGTAAAAAGAACAATTTTTGGAATTTTTTGAACTAGTCCGCATTAGGTCCGTGTCACAGACCCATTGCGGATAACTACTATTTTTGCAAAGTTTCACCAAAAATTATTTTTCTTGGTACAGACAAAGTATACCTTGTAGGTACTTATTCTCCCACTCAATTTTGCCCTTTAAATTAGAATATGAAGGTGTATTTGTGAAATTATGCACGGATTTTGAGATATCAAAAAAATATCATAGGGTCTTTCCGAGATATGTGGAGGGGTGTTTATATATCCCCGATTGGAGATATAAGGGAATTAAGATTATGGGGGCATTCCTAGGCAAGTGTGGGGAGTTTCAACCCGATGGCCCTTCTGAATTGCTTGAGAGCGGAGATGAGGGCCTCTACTTGGGCTTTGTTTATGTTAGCTACAATCATGCCAAGTAATGTACTATTCCCTCCCACTAATGAATATTTCAGATTCGTTGGTAGTGCCTTTAGTCCTAACTCTGGTGAGACTTCTACGGAAGGCTTCGTTAGTGGCATTTCTCTGGTGTACAAGCCTAACTCTAACCTGGCCTGTCGCCTATGCCCAAATGACACCCTAAGAGCATTCACTATTATCTCATAATCAAGAATGTAGTCACTAGTGAAATTCATCAACACAGCTTCCAAAGGTTCAACTCCCAGCCTCAACTCAACTGGGATCTCCACTTCATCATTCTTACTCATTTCAATCATTGAGACAACCTGAAACTCACAACTCTTTCTATTTTGTTGGCCTACATGAAACACAACTGCCTCTTCACCAAACCTAAAGGAAAGTAGACTCTTTTCTATATCAACCAATGTATACCCTATGGATAAGAAGGGTCTCCCTAAGATGATTGGAACTGCAAAGTCAACCTCACTGTCAAGTATAACAAAATCTGTGAGAAATATAAATTTATCTACCTTGACCAACACATCATAAAGTATCCCCATAGGCTTCTTGGTTGTTTTGTCTACCTTTAACAACTACATCTTTGTAGGAATAAGGTTGCCCAAACCTAGCTTTCTATATGGCAAGAGGCATCAAATTGATGTTGGCCTCTAAGTCACATAGTACTCTAGCAAATGGAACTTCCCCAACTATGCATTGTATGGTGAAAGCACCTGGATCTTCTTGCTTTCACACCAAAGGCTTTGAGGTGATGGCAGTGCAATTTTGAAAATTTTGGGAGAGGTCTTGGCTAACATTGTGCTTCTCCTTGACTAGATCTTTCATCCATTTCGCGTATCCCGACATCCTCTCAAGAGCCTCAACTAAGGGGATATTCACTAAAAACTTCTTAAGCATCGCCAAAAACTATTCAAAATTACATTTCTCTTATCTCTCCAAGCCTTTGGGGGAAAGGTGGTGGTGACCTTGGAAAGGTTTTATATTTCTTTGGTTTCTCGTTTATGATATGCACCTCAGTCTCCTCATTTACCCTCTTTTTGCGGCTTTCATCTCCGACCATTGGCATAGGAGGATCAATAGTGCTTTTTCCACTCTGAATCATGACTGCCATGCAATGCCCTTCATTTTTAGGATTTTGAACCGCATTTCTTGGGAAAATGCCCTTTTTGAGTTGGTTCAATTGCAAAGAAACAAGACCAAATTGTTGTTCTAGTTGCTTAATCGCCACCGAGTGAGAGTCTACTCTTTGGTTATTACTTCAAATATCCTCTTTCATTCCCTTTAAGGTCTCATCCTTGTGGTCAGCTCTCTCCAAAAACTTTTCAAACATCTCTTCAAGCCTAGAAGTTCTTGGCATGGCATCACAGTTGTGGGGTGGTATATAAGGACAATTCCTATAACCTTCTCTTCTACCCCATTTGGCATCCGACACTCTTTCCCTTTCATAGTTATCACCTTTATTACTTCTATAATTACCATCATTGTTGTAGTTTTGGCCTTGGTTCCCCAAAACTTTGCCTCCAGTAGTTAGAGTTGGACACTTGGGGTTATTCTGGAAACCCGCCGCTTGATTAATCACAAAACAAGCATCTTCATCAATGACTAGATCTTCATATATAGGAGCCTTAGGAGGTCAGTGTGTGACCGCTTTGATCCTTGCTTGATTTTTCTTCAAGACCAAGTCCATATTTGTGAGAAGCTGAGCAAGTTGCTCCATGATCTCTTCATTGACCTTTGCTTGCTCATTGTTGGTGCCAACCATGCAAGAAGTTTTCACTGCGCCTCACTCTCGTAGACCCCATGCTCTGTTGATTTTAACCACTTGATCCATCCTTGTGGACATCAATGCAAAAGGTTGGTTAAGAAACATGCCTCCCATGATTGTGTCGGCACAAGCTTGACTATTCTCGTCAAGGGACCAATAGAAAATCTCAACCAAGGCATCATCCATAATCTTGTTATCAGGGACCATCCTCAAGCATTTGGTAAATCTCTCCCATGTTGTAGTAATATAGTTACCCTACAATTGCTCAAAGTTGTTTATTTGATCTTTGAGCTTTAACTTCTTAAATGTTAGGAAATATCTTTCAAGAAATACTCTCTAAAGCTCCGCCCAACTTGTTATTGTATCCGCAGGAAGCTCAGACAACCACACAACTGCATTCCCCAGTCAATGACAATGGAAAAACCCATAAACCAATGATATGAAGTGAAAGCTTTTGTGTCTCCATGACACTCTTGGAAACAAAACCACATTATGGAGATGACAATAGGGATCCTCTGAAGGTAGTCCTGTGAATAACCCATTGTTTTGGAGCATCAAATGTAATCCACTAGACACAGAGAATTTAGCGTCTGCCGCTAGTGGAGGCAGTACTATGGTATCGGTAACATCCATGGCCATAGGGTTCAAATGATATTTATTCCATCCATAAGCGTTTTCATTAAAGTCCCTAAGTTGTGTCCTATTATCCCTTGGTGGTGGATTCTCCTCTCTTCCCATACCATCATTCATATTCGTCTCTTCCTCAACTGTGATATCCTTATTCACTTGACCCCTTTTTCTAAAGAGTCGATGGATCTCGAAATTGATTGGAGCTAAGGGATTGCCTTGACTCCTTTGGTTTGAGCATACAACCTAATACACCCAGCAATTAAAATCAAACAACAAAAACAAAACAAAAGTAAAATACATGAGAGTCTAGAAGTTAATACCTAAACTAACTGAAAGTGAAATCAAGTCAAAACCTAGCCGTATTCCCCTAAAATAGTGCCATAATTGAAGGTTAGGATCAAATCCACTGGGAATAAAGGGCTTGACTATAAGAATTCACGTTCAATCATTTTCAGTATCTATAACTATAATCTCTCAATGGGGGGTGGGGTTACTGTGATTCAAGAATAAAAGAAAATATAAATACTGCACTATGATACGAGAAAACACCTAATTTTAGGGGCAACTTAGGAATTGTGATCCCTATGGTTCATTGACTCGATTTACCTAGATATCATAACTACAAGTAGAGAATTGCATGCAGTATGGTAACTTAGGCTCTTCCATCCCTCTTATGAAGGTGAAGGTCGAATTTCACCATGGCACTTGGTCAGCAACCATGGCATGCCAACTAACCATTACCTATTGTCCAAGTTAACCTCCCCTTGGTAAGGTTTGGTTGATTAGATGACGACACATCAATCGAATCCTGTCATCTATTTCCCTTTTCCTATTCGTCATTACCTTGGTTGGGATCGTGATAGCAGGATGGATTTGTTGTTTTCCACCACCAAACGGCAATTAAAATGAAGGGAAAACCTAGGTCATCTAAAGTCAATTACCCGTGGTTCCAGAACCCCATGTTGTGGTTGCTTAGCTACTCATGGCTAAGGCAAAACCAACAGAAATGCAAACACTAGACATAGTTTAGAATTTTATCCAAATCAATGAAGAGTGAAGACACCACATGTTGCAAACCACAAGGTTGATAGATTGACAATGAGTACAAAGCAATATTTGCAATCCCCAAAAGTTGATTTTCCAAAAGAAAATAATAATCTAAGCTAAAACCATCAAGAACTTTTGAGAGAATAATCAAAAGTGATATATATCTCTAAAAGCTAGGATCTGCCAAATAAAACCTAACTTAAAGTATTTATAGTAGTTACAAGTTTATAAATTACATTGAAAATATAGTTGGTAGCTGGTATGCCTCATAGGTATGACTCGTAGCGTCACCTATGAGTCGTAATCGGGGTCTCGTATTAGGTTTTGGGCATGTTGGACTCAACTGGTACAACCCACTAGTAAGAGTCAATGCTTGGGCTATAAATCGTATGCTCTCCTCGTTGTATAGGCCTTCAGTTTTAAATTCAAAGTTTGGGTTCTCTGTTTCTAGCTACGAGTACACTTATACGAGTCGTAGTGAGACTTACAACTCATCAGGGATGGACTTGTAGGCTTGACCTCTACTTAGTAGATTTCTGATTTTTTCTTCTCAGTTTCTTTCTGTGATAACATCCTATAACTTGTAGCTTGGGCTACGACTCGAAGGTGAACTCATATGTCATATGCTTCAGCAAAATCTACATTTTTCCTCCAAAATCATTTCAAACTAACTTTTTTGCAAGACACATAAAACTGTAAAAAGTCGCATTAAGAACTCAAAAACTCGCTTGTTTTAGGCATCAAATGTGTTGTATTTTGACAGTACATCGATAAGTAACGTCTCCGGAATGGAGGGCTCACCAACAAGCTTGAGTGGAATCGTACTAGACACGAGGATAGGGATGTTCAAGCGGGGCTCCAGTTCCTACATGGTGACATCATGTAGGCATAGAACATGTGTGAGTACATTTGAATATACTAAATATGCAGGATGCAATGCAACAAGTGATAATCATCATAATCAAAATGCATAACATAGGCAAAGCATAAGCATATAGCAATATAACATGTATGAATGATGCTTGACATAAAACAATGCTTATATAAAACATAATCCATGTGTTAGGAGAGATAACTTTAGTAAATATCCAAGCATACCACCTCCTTGGTGAGGCGCATGAGGTACAAACTCCTTCATGTTGTTGATGAAGTACAAACCCCCATACATGGTTGATGAGGTACAAACCCCCCGACATGGTTGATGGAGTACAAAACACCCAACATGGTTATCAAGGTACAAACCCCTCGACATGGTTTCATGGGCCTACCACCTACCGAGCGAGGCGATTGAGGTACAAACTCCTCAACATGGTTACCTGGGCCTACAACCTCCCGAGTGGTGCTTCGTCATTTTCCAACAACATAGAGATAATATCATATATGTACATTCCTATCATCATCATATAGTCATTCAACTCATATGACATGAATTAGACCTCCAATTCCTCAATAAATCATAACTCGAATATTTTATGAAATACTTGGCGGGTGTGTAGTGCTAGTGTAAAACCATGCATTTCAAGAGTGGAATTATTCTAGAAAATTCAATGTAAAACCATCAATAGATACTTGTTAACACCCTCAAGCAATACACATCAAAGCCTTCCATCATATCTTATAATAGAGCTAAGATTCATAGTTCAAAAAATGCTAAAACAACCATAATTTCAGACACCCCAACATAGTGAAATTCATAATAGATAAGACCCATGAGTAAATCAACATTAAATCATGCCATTTTACATAACAGAAAGCTTGGACATCATGGGTGAAAGGAACCCATGAAAGAAACCAACATACCTTGACCTTATGAGAATCCTTGAAGAAGATTGGAGATGGAGACTTGAAGCTTGATTGAGAACCTTAATATCTGGATGAGTTTTAAATCTTGAATTTAGGAGATGAAATATTGGCTAAGTTTTTTGAGTTATTATTTGGGAATGTCTTGAATGATAGGACAGTGAAATAAGGCTATGTATAAGCATTTTCACTCATGGGAACACATAGGCCCAAGATGCAAGGCTTGGACTGAGATAGAAAAATTGGTCAAAGTTTTCAATGAGGCGTGCCCTTGGCGCGTTGCGCCAGGGGCGCGAAAAGCTCTTTGGAAATCTAATTTTGGGAATTCAAAATTGTGATTCATTTTCTCTACAATCGGGGTTAGACCCATTTCACACTCAACTTGACCTTCTGAACAAGAATATGATGTTGAATTTTTGATATCACACAAGAATTTTGAGATATATGGAAAGTACGATTCCGAGCACTTCCAAGGCACATTCTGGGCACTTTTTGGGTTTGTTTCAATATCTCCCCCTTGGGAACATTCATCCCTGAATGTCAAAGAAATGTATATAAGAGATACAAACATGACACTTTCAACCCGCATAAGGATTAACAATGCACTTAAACATCATTTCAAAAATCTCTACATAAGTGTAAAATCATCATGAACTTGACAATTTAAACATGAATGTATGCAATGACATGAGGGATAAACTTAGGACTTGAAATCACATAGGGGACTTAGATCAATACCGTAGGCTTGAGTGGAGTGGAAAATATAAGGGTATTGCTTTTGCATATCCGCTTCGGCCTCCTAAGCAGCACTTTCAACTTGGTTCCTCCAAAGGAACTTAACGGAAACAACTTCCTCGTTCCTCCACTTCTTCACTTGCCTCTCCAAGATCTCTAATGGAACCTTTTCATATGTCATGTTGTCTTGAATTACCCCCATAACATCAAGAGGCACAATAACATTGAGATCACCCATACACTTCCTCGACATAGTCACATGAAAGACCGAATAAACCAATTCCATTTCTCTAGGCAAATCCAACTCATATCCCACCTTACAAATCCTTCTCATCACCCTATTAGGACCCATATATTTAGGGCTCAACTGGCCCTTCTTACCAAAACAAGCCAAACCCTTCATGGGTGACACCTTCAAATAAACCCAATCACCAAGCTTGAATTCAAGATCCCTTCTCCTTACACTAGCATAAGACTTTTGGGGACTTTGGGCTGTTTTCAATCTTTTTCTAATCACCCTAACCTTTTAAGACCCTCTATAACCAAATTTGGTCCCAACATAGCCAAACCACCCAACTGGTGATATATAACGTCTACCATAGAGAGCTTCAAAAGGAGCCATACTGATACTAGAATAATAGATATTGTTGTATGCAAACTCAATTAGTGGAAGATGATCATACCAACTACACTTAAGCTCCAATACACAAGACCTAATCATGTTCTCAAGTGTTTGGATAGTTCTTTCGGCTTGTCCATCCATTTGAGGGTGGAAGGTCGTACTAAGCTTTACATTGGTTCCAACACCTCCTTAGGAGGACCTCCAAATGTGAGAACTGAATTGTGCACCATGGTCTGATATAGTGGAAAAGGAACCCCATGCAACCTCACCAAGTGACAAATCTACAACCTAGCATAATCTTCATCCCCATATGTAGTCTTAACCGGTGGAATATGAGCCGATTTTGTCATCCTATAAACGACAACCCATATCGAATCAAAACCCTTTCTAGTCTTGAGAAACCAAACTACAAAATCCATATTAATCTCTTTCCACTTCAAAGTAAGAATCTCTGTGTCTTGTGTTAGACCACCAGGCCTTTGATGTTCGGCTTTGGCTTGTTGGCAACTATGGAAACTAGAAACAAATTTTGCAATGTTTTTGTTTATGCCTCCCCACTGTACACCTCTCTTAAATCTCTATACATTTTAGTAGAATCGGGGTGAATTGAATTAAAAGAATTATGAGACACATCAAGAATTATTTCCTTTAAGCTATCAACTCAAGGCACACACAATCTACCTTGGTACCTAAGGGAACCATCTCCCCCTTGGGAGAAAACCTATACCTTAACATCTTTTGCCAATGCTTTTAATTCCAACAAAGCGGAATCAAGATTTTGCTTAGTTTTCACCTCCTCAACCAATGAAGATTTAGAACAATCAAAAACAACAACACTACCATTATCAACTCCTTCCAACCTAACTCCAAGCCTAGCCAACCGATGGACCTCCCTAGCTACCTCTTTTCCACCATCCACAACATGAGCTGTGCTACCCATAGAAACCTTACTCAAAGCATCTGCCACAACATTAGCCTTACCCAGATGATAATGCACACTCATGTCATAATCCTTCAGAAGTTCTAACCACTTTCTTTACCTCAAGTTAAGATCCTTTTGAGTGGAAACATATTGAAGGCTCTTATGATCGGTGAACACATCAACATGCACCCTATACAAATAATGATGCCATATCTTTAATGCAAATACCACGATGGCTAGTTCAAGATCATAGGTAGGATAGTTCTTTTCATGCAACTTGAGTTGCGTAAAAATCATAGGCTATGACCTTAAAATTTTGCATTAGAACACAAACCAAAGAAAGTAAAAATGTATTACACTACACAACAAATCCCTTTAGCCCCTTTCGGTAGTGACAATATAGGAGTGGACACAAGCTTATCTTTCAACATTTCGGAGCTCCTCTAACACTAATCAGTCCATACAAACTAAGCCTTCTTTTGATTCAATTTTGTCATAGGAGAAGCAATAGAAGAAAACCCATCTCAAATCTCTGGTAGTAACCAGCTAAACCCAAGAAGTTCCTATTATTCAACAAGTCAATGGTGTAGGCCCTATTTCTAATCACATCAGTCTTCTTAGGATACACCTTAATACCATCCCCCGACACCACATGACCTAGGAAGGAAACCTCCTACAACCAAAATTAATATTTTTCATATTTAGCTTACAATTTCTCTTCCCTCAACCTTTGCAACACTACCCAAAAATGACCCACATGCTCCTCCTCATTATGTGAATAGATCAGAATGTCATCAATGAAGACCACAACAAACGAATCATGGTAGGGTTGAAAACCTTATGCACAAGATCCATAAAGATAGTCGGTGCATTGGTCAACCCAAATGACATCGCAACAAACTCATAATGCCTATACCTATCCAAAAGGCTATCTTAAGAATATAACACTCCCTTATCTTTACTTGATGGTATCTGGAATGAAGATCAATCTTGGAGAAATGGCTAGCCCTTTCAAATAGGTCAAATAAATCATCAATTCTTGGAAGAGGATACCTATTCTTGATGGTGACCCTATTAAGTTATCGGTAGTTAATAAGCATTCTAAGAGACCCATCCTTCTACTTCACAAACAACACCAGTGCAGCCTAAGGTGATTGGCTAGGCCTAACGAAACCCTTCTCCAATATGTCCCTCAATTTTTCCTTCAACTCCTTTAACTCCATAGAGGCCATATGATGAACACCAGGAAGGTCATTTGGAAAGACATCAAGAAACTCTTTTATAACCAAAACCAATTCTATGGGAAGGACTTTGGAGTCCACATCCCTGACTCTCACAAGGTGATAAAGAAACCCCTTAAAGATCAACTTACGGGCTTAATGCAAGAGATGAACCTATCCCTGAACACCACATCATGACTTTCCCACTCAAGGATGGGTTCATTTGGGAATTGAAATTTGATCCTATGGGTTCTATCATCAATAGAAGTTTAGTATGCATACAACAAATTTATCCCAAGAATGACATCAAAATCAACCATGTCTAACTCAACAAGATCACAAGGCAATATGTCATGAAAAATACAAATGGGACAATATCTTTAAAACTTTCTAGAAACAATAGATGCACCAATAGGAGTAGACACCACATATGACTCACATAATGATTCGTGTTCCACATGGAACTTTCAGGAAACAAAGGGGATAACAGAGGAAAGAGAGGCACCCAGATCAATCAATGCATACACATCAAAACTAATGATTTCCAACATACCGGTAACAATGTTGGGTACCTCATCAATCCCTTGCCTCCCATGCAAACCATAAAACCGGTTGTGTCATGGGGCACCATCTTGTCTGCCACCTCTCCCCAAAGGAACCACATTAGAAACTTGTGGACGAACCTCCTTACCCTTATTACAATTTCGAGGGCAATCCAACATCCTATGCCCAACTTCTCCACACCCATAATATGCATTATTATCCCTCAAACATGGGCTACTATGACCCTTACCACATTTCGGACACCCGCCATTAGGAGCCACACCTCGAATACCTTGATCCCTTCGAAAATCATTAGCAACCCTCTTTTGAGATGCATGAGAAGACCCTTAGCCTTGATGGAACCGGCCACCCTTTTTATAATGGAACTTCCCCTCAAAACGGGCCCTCTTGGCCTCATGATCCCTTCTCTTCTTTAAGTTTTCCTCCTCCATTTGCTCGGCATTGGTCATCAAATGGGATAAATCCATGTCACTAATCAACATGACAGACCGCACTCCTCACTAACCAAGTTGGAAACACCCATCACAAATTTGTTCATCCTAGACCTTGAGTCAGGCGCAAAATGTGGAGTATATATTGTATGGTGGTTGAACTTGGGTGCATACAGCCTCACACTCGTAGACCCTTGTCTCAAATTCATAAATTCCAAAAATTTAGCCTCCCTAAGCTCAAGAGGGAAGAGCCAACTAAGGAAGGCCGCCTTGAACTCCTTCCGAAGTACCACATTGTTGACCCCCTTCTCCTCTTTCCATTGATTATACCATATCTATGCTACCACTTTGAGTTGGTAGGCCGCTAACTCTGCCTTATCCTCCGACCTAACACCCATGATGGCCAAAATCTTGTAAACCTCATCAATGAACTCTTGAGGGTCCTCACTCACCTTAGACCCATGGAATTTTGGGGGATTCATCCTCATGTAATCTCTCACTCGAGATGCTAGTGTAGAAGCGTGAAGTTCTTGGGTAACTTGGTTGGCTTGGTTAGCCATAACTTGTGAAAACAAAGTTAGAGCATCTTGAAGCTCCCCCTTAGCCAGTTTCCCCTTAGGCATACGAGCTCTTCTCCCTCTAGTGTTAGGAATGATCTAGCATAGCAAAGGACAATTGTTAGGGGGAAAAACCTACCTCAATTTCTATAGCACGACATATAGTAAGAAGAAGGGAAACATTTACTAAATGCCTCATAGCCTCTTGCTCATAGTTATGGTGTACAACAAAACCATGAACAAGGCTCTAATCGACGTAGTGTGCTGGACTCCGAGGATCTAATAACCTAGTGCTCTAATACAAAGTTTGTCATGACCCAAGCCTAGGGCCTAGATGTGACACAGCGCAAGGGGAACCCGAAGGTACCCCAAGCAAGCCTCTTAACATATCATTACACATCCTTGGTCGCAAAAGCAATAAAATGAAACAATAAAAGAGCAAAATAGGGACTACGGGGCTAAGGGACAATTTCATTATCATAAGCATCAAGAGTGAAGAGAATTTCAAAGATCATAACATTACACATGACATGTCCAACAACACCTTTACTACAAAGATAAGAGTGGGGTCCAAGACAACCAACCTGCGCACCCTTATAGCCAACACATACATGAAAGAAAAGTAGTATTAGGTCATAGGATAAGATCACAAGCAACTTCCTCGGAATGAGCACGTGGATGGGATGCACAATCGGGCTCTGGTTCCTACATGGTGATATCATATGGGCATAGAGTATACGTTAGTATGCTTGAATATACTAAGTATGTAGGATGCAATGTAACAAGTGATAAACACCATAATCAAAATGCATAACATAGGTAATAAATAATCAATTAGCAATATGACATGCATGAATGATGTTTAAAGTAAAATCATGCTTACATAGAGAATAATCCATGTGTAAGGAGAGATCACTTTACTATATATCCAAATCCTACCACTTCCTTGGAGAGGCGTATGACATACAAAACCCTTCATGTGGTTGATGAGGTACAAACCCTCCAATATGGTTGACGAGCTACAAACCTCCTAACAAGGTTATCTTGGTACGAACCCCTCGACATGGTTGCTCGGGCCTGCCATATCCCAAGCAAGGCAATCGAGGTACAAACCCCTCAATATCGTTACCCGGGCCAACAACCTCCCGAGTGAGACTTGGTCATTTTCCCCACAACATAGAGATAATATCATATATGTACATTCCTTTAATTATCATATAGTCTTTCAACTCATAAGATATGTATTAGACCACAAATTCCTCAAGAAATCATAACCCGAACATTTTATCAAACACTTGGTGGGTGTGTAGTGCTAGTGTAAAATGATGCATTTCAAGAGTTGAATCATCTTAGAAAATTATATGTAAAACGAAAATTGAATACTTGGTAACACCTCCAAGCAATATACATCAAATCCCTCCATCAAGTCCTATAATAGACCTTAGATTCATAGCTCAAAACATGCTAAAACAACCATAATTTCATGAAACCCCAATATAGTGTGCAGTGGAAATCATAATAGATAAGACCCATGAGTAAATCAACTTTCTATCATATAATTTTAGGTAAAAAGAAGCTTCGGCATCATAGGTGAAAGGAACCCATGAAAGAAACCAATAGACCTTGACCTTTGGAGAATCCTTGAAGAAGATTGGATATGGAGACTTGAATCTTGATTGAGAACCTTAAGATCCGGATGAGTTTTGAGACTTGAATTTAGGAGATGAAATATTGGCTAAGTGTTTGAGTGAGTATTTGGGAATGTCTTGAATGATATGAGAGTGAAATAAGGCTAAGTATAGGCATTTTCACACATGGGAACACTTAGGCCCAAGATCCAAAGCCTTGGATCGAGATAGAAAAACACGGCAAAATTTACACTATAGCGCGCACTGTGTCAAGCCAGGGTCGTGAAAAGCTCTCTAGAAATAGACTTTTGGGAATTTGAAATTGTGATTCGTTTGCTCTAAAATGGGGGTTGTACCCATCGCCCACTCAATTTGACCTTCTGAACAAGGATATGATGTCAAATTTTTGATATCACCCATAGATTTGAGATATGCAGAAATTATAATACCGGGAACTTTCGAGGCACATTTTTGGGTAATTTTTGGGGTTGTTTCACTCATGCACCTTTAATTGTCTAGAAGAATAAGTGATGACCTTGCCATTTTGTGTCAACACACCCCAATCAAATTCTTGAAGCATCACAATACACCATTAATTCCTCCCACCCTTCTAGTAGAGCCTAAATAGCAGTGGACATAACTTGTCCTTCAAGATTTTGAAACTCCTTTCACATTTATTGTTCCATACAAATTTTGCATTCTTTTGGGTCAATTTTGTCAATAGAGAAGCAATTGAGAAGAAACTATTTAGAAACCCTCAGAAGTAACTGGCCAAACCAAAGAAGCTCCTAATGTGTATCAGAGTCAAGGGTCTATGATAATTTCTAATTACCTCCATCTTTTTTAGATCCAGTTTAATCCAATAACCCGATACCATATGACCTAGGAATACAACTTCCTTCCACCAAAACTCAAATTTGTCAAATTTAGCAAAGAGCTTTTCTTCCCTCAATTGCATCACCACTCTCAAATGGTTTGCATGCTCCTCTTCATTCTAAGAGTAAATTAAAATGTCATCGATAAATACCACAAAAAACATATCAAGGTAGGGTTTAAAGACCCTTTTCATGAGATACATAAATATTGTCGGAGCATTAGTTCGGCCAAAGGACATCACCACAAATTCAAAATGCCTAGCTCTTGTCTATAAAACCATCTTGGGAATATCACACTCCCTTACCCACAGTTGATGATACCCAGACAAAAGGTCAATCTTTGAGAAGTGACTAACCCCTTGTAATGATCAAATAGGTCATTGATTCTTGGCATATGGATACCTGTTCATTATGGTGACCTTATTGAGTTGCCAGTATTTGATGAACATTCTAAGCAAACTATCCTTCTTCCTTACCAACAATACTGGTTCACTGCAAGGTGACGTACTTGTCCTTATAAACCCTTTTTCTAACAAGTCTTTCAATGGATCCTTTAATTCCTTCAACTCCACCAGGGCCATTCGATAGGGAGGAATGAAAATGGGCTGAGTATCGGGGAGGAGATTTATACTGAAATCTATTTCCCTTTTAGGAGGGACACTTGCAAGTTCATCGGGGGAGATATTAAGAAACTCATTGACAACCAGGAATTACTCAATAAGAGGGATCCTAGACTCGACATCCTTATCCCGTACAAGATGATAGATAAAGCCTTTGGAAAACAACTTTTAAGCCTGAAGATAAGAGATGAATCTACCCTTGAACTCTGAATCATAACCTTCCTATTCATGGATTTGTTTATTAGGGATTTGGAATCAAATCTTATGAGCCTTAAAATCAATAGTAGCATGATGTGCATGTAACCAACCAATCCATCCTAAGAATGATGCCAACATCTATCATATCGAGTTCAAAAAATTCACAAGGAAAAACTTTATGTAATATAGACATCGGGAAACCCCAGTATACCTTTTTAGCAAGATAGGAGTCACAGATAGGGTTGGACACCTCGAAAGGTTCACATAGCAATTTGGGACACGCATGAAGCCGATTAGCAATAAATGGAGTAAAGAAAGAAAGAGCAGCTCCTCATTCCAATAAAGAATATATATCAAGATTGTATCTCTTTAACATACCGATAACAACATCGGGTGTTTTCAAGACCCAAGCCTAGGTCCTAGACGTGACCGGCGAATGGGAAACTTGAAGGAACCCCAAACAAGCATCATAGCATATCATTACACATTCTTAGTCGCAGAAGCAATTAAACTGACAATAAGAGACAAACATAAACAAGGGGAATTGGGGCTAAGGGAGCAAGAGAGAAAAAAATGCTTAAATATCATAGATGAGTCAACCTCAAGCATAGTATAAAACTTGTCCAACCACACTTCTAAACATAGATACTTAGTATAGGCTAAGAAAAGCTACCGAGCTCACCCTCACAGTCAAATTAGTAATAAAGAAGAGAGTATCAATACATAGCGTAAGAAATATAGACCAATATCCCCAGAATGGATGACTCACCAACTAGCTTGGGTGACAATCATACTAGCCACGTGGAGGAGGAGGATGACCAAACGATGCTCTGATCCCTACATGGTAATATTATGTAGGCATAGAGTATGCGTTAGTATGTATGAATGTACTAATTATGTAAGATGTAATGCAACAAGAGATATATAACATAGGCAAAGTGTATAATCATAAGCAATTAATAGGACATTAACAAAATGACATGTATGAATGATGCTTGAAGTAAAACATGCTTATATAGAACATATTATGTATATAACAAGAGACCATCATCATAGACCATGCTACTAGTACTCAGAATCCAAGGCTTAGCACCCCCTTGGTAGTGATCAAGGTACCAAGCCCTCAACAAGGTTAATGGACACAACATCCTCTATCAAAGTGGTCAAGGTACCGACCCATTAACAATGTTAATGGACTTAACACCCTCCATCAAAGTGGTCAAGGTACCAATCCCTCAACAAAATTAATGGACTTAACACCCTCCATCAAGTGGTCAAGGTACCAACCCCACAACAAGGTTAATGGGCTTGACACCCTCCGTCAAAGTGGTCAATGTACCAACTCTGCAACAAGGTTATGGTCACATGTAACACTATATAATCTCATCATGAAATTAAAACACATATAACATAGTTTCATCATCATAAAGTCATTTATCTCATATGCCAAACTTTAGGCCTTCAATAAATTAAGAATCCTAAACCGGACATTTTATTAAACACTTGGCAGGTGTACAGTGTTAGTGTAAAACCATGTAATTCAAGAGTGAAAGATGCAAGTAAATCCAATGTAAAACCATCAATCAATACTTAGTAGTACCCTCAAACAATAAACATCAAAACCCTTCATCCCCTTCATCAAATGTCATAATAAACCTTAGATTCATATCCCAAAACATAGTAAAACAGCCAAAATTTCATAAACCCTAACGTACGATGCAGTGAATTTCTTAATAGAGAAGACCCATAAGTAACTCAACTCTAAATCATACAATAAAAGGTAAAACGAGGCTTGGGCATCATGAGTGAAAGGAACTCATAAAAGAAACCCACATACCATAGCTTTTGGAGAATGCTTGAAGAAGATTGGAGATGGAGACTTGAAGTTTGAGAAGAAATCCTTAGATCCGAATGACTTTTGAGACTTGAATTTAGGAGATGAAATATAGGCCAAGTGTTTGGGATAGTATTTGGGAATGTCTTGGAAGATGTGAGAGTGAAATAAGGTTAAGTATTGGTATTTTCAAACATGGGAAGGCTTAGGACCAAGACCCAAATGTCTTGGACTGAACTAAAAAATTGGATAGCAAAATGCACTGGGGTGCGTCACACCCCAAATGCTGATTAACACTATTCTCGTTAAACTTTGAAATTTTGAAATTCGCTATGGTTGCTCTAAAATCGGGGTTAAACCCATTTCCCACTCAATTTGACCCCCTGATCAATAATATGAAGTCTGTTTCAAAATAACGCATGAATTTTTAGATATATGAAAATTAAGATTCCTGGCATTTCTAAGGCACATTTTTGGGAAATTTTTGGGGTTGTTTCAGGTGCCTCATCAACCAACTACCTCCCTTGAAGAGCGTAGAACCAGTTGTGTTGATAAGCACCTCATTGTTGACCACATTGTGCCCTTTGGTACCATAGGTGCCTTGCCTCTAACATGTGCCACTATGATTTCTTCCACATTTTGGGCACTTGGAATGAGTCGATCCATCATTTCCACCTTGATCCCTTTAGTTGGGGACCCTATCATTTGCAAACATTTGACCTTGGGCATTGTAGGTGTGGATACCCTCACGGGAGGATGCCACTTCTGTACAATTTAAGCTTACACAATACTTGCAAAAATATTAAGAGTTCAGTACGCGACATATTACTCATAACTTAATAATAAATTTAAAATGATTACAAATGTAGGAATTTGTTCTAAAGGTTGTTTAGTTTATTTTTTATTACAGTTCATGGCGTAAGCACCTTTCAAAATAATTCAAACCAATATTTTGCGAGATTTTTATGCATTGCCCATAATATTGTAGTACAAGTCAAAAATTATTACCAATGCTAAAATAAGAAGACATAAAACTTACTACTTTTCGTTTCATACAATCACCTTATAATAACTAATAATTTATTATAAGAACAAGCTCGCCGCCTCCAAAATAACTGAGTACGCCAAAACTTTAAGTTATAAATCATGGTTTGGTGTTTTACACTATCCTTTCATATGTAGATATACATATGCAATAGGAGAATCACATACATGTCCCAAAAATACTACAACGTGTATATCTCGATGCAGATGTGATCCTCTTCTTATCTAACAAATGGCCATCCTCAAGCATCATCTCAGACATTCCGTATATCACTAAGCATAAAGCTTAGTGGTGCAAAAGATACAAGTTGGAAGCTTTAGATTTCTCAATTTATCTTTCTTAAGTCAAAGGGAAAACACAACTGGAATACAATAAATAGACCATGTGAACAAATGTATTAATAGTATCAAGTATGATATTAAAAGATCCAAGTATCAAGAGTTCCTGGAAAAATTTTCACAAGACATTCATATGTAATGTTTCACCCAATATATATGTCATGCTATCACATCAAGCATAATCACATATCAAGAAAGACTGAAGCCTTGTATCAAGAAAGGTGAAAAGCCAATTATCAGGAGAACCAAGAACCATATTGAAGGGTGAAAATCCGATTATCAAGAGAACCAATAACCACATTAAGAGTGGCTTTCTAGTTCATAATTAAAATGGACTGCTTCCATACTTGGATGAACAAAAAATCTATAGTCAAGATGGAGATCGATCCGAACAAAAGGCATGCCAATGGTGACAATGTCACAACCATAAGAAGGACAAAGTCCACAAGAAAGTTAACTAATCAGAAAATCCATACAAATGGACTAATTAAGCAATTGTCTTGCAAGTCTCAAAAGATATAAACACAGCAAGATAAACTAAAAAGATTATAATTGTGATACGATAACATTTATATATACTAGGAGATCACCTAATTCTTTTAGCATGCAACTGACCCTACCGAGTTCAAGTCGTGATCAATACGACATCAATTTCTTTAATATATTTCCATAAGGTTGTAAAACAGTGTAAGCACCTTAATAATCTATTTAAATTATCATTTGATATTTACCAAATTCAAAAGGTTAAAACTAATATGATAGATACCAAACGTGAGCCCCATTTGTGTAAATCACACCCTTCAGGGCAGCTTGACTGCCTTGCATCACAATTAGATCTGTAATTGGTAAATGGAAAAACTAGTCTTTTAAGTCTAAATGAAAATAGTACGTATATGAATAGGTGTTACAAACAATTAAGAATCACTTAAAACTACATTTTGTCCATGAATTTATAATAAAAACCCTAATAGCACACACCAAGGATTCCTAAGTCCAAAATCTGGACAGAACTTGTCCTAAATTGCATCCACTATTTCAGATCCATAACTAAAAAATTAGGTTATAACATAACAATAAGAATTGTAAATACACGTCTTGGGGTTGGAAAGAACTAAGAATCATCACAAAATACTGCTCACACATCAAGATATGCTTAAAATATTAAAGCAGTCCATAGAAGACTTCACAAAATGAAAAACTAGCCAGAACTTTCATTGTATTTTGTTCCCTTTTTCTGTACCATACAAGCAAATTCAAAATTTCACATGACCACAAAGGTTATAGGTATGTGAGTTAGATTTCCAAAACATATTTTCACACCAACAAAGCTATGCATACCGATTTATTTGAATATTACTAACCATGACATAGTGTGAAAACATAATTTATCTACTTACCAAATGTTGGGGTTTCTTGAGTTTTTCTCAATGGGACCAGTTCCCTTCGTTATTCTTTTGAAATATCATGATTTGAAGATTTTCTAAGGTTTATGTAACTCTTTGAACCAACCATAGGGAGAAATATATATTATATTAAAAGCGAATTGAAAGTCTGCCCTAAAAGGTTGCTGCCAAAATTTGTTAATTTTTTTCATTCCTTTTTTCTTTTTAATCACACCTTAACACCTTAATCTTTATTATTAAGGATTGTACAACATATACATGTTGATAAAAGTAAATCAAATTATAGTAAGACAAATACCCCCTTATTTTGTTTTTATGATTCACGATAATCAATTCCTATAATGACTTAAGTTCGAGTCAAATAGTTATGAAGTAGAGGTAAATTTTACATCAAGGGAGTACCTTTTGGAAGGTGAATACATTATTTAATAATAAGGGTATCATAGTTGTCTCCCCCTTAAGAAATTTTGTCTTGAAACTTACCTTATACTAGTCCCAGAATAAGTGTGGATACTGGGTCCTGATATCTTCTTCTCTCTGCCGGGTGGATTCTTCTCCAGAATGGTTCCTCCAAAGTACCTTTACTAAGGTCATTTTCTTGTTTCTAGGTTTTTTTATTTCACATCATTGAATATGTATAGGTTCCTTATCATACATCAAGTGTCGATTAACCTCAATAGATTCAACTGGTAGGAAATGAGAGGGATCAAAATGATGTCTTCTGAGCATTAACACATGCAAGACATTGTGGATCTTGTCCAACTTTGTAGGTAATGCTACTTTATATACAATTGGACCAACTCTTTCAAGTATCTTATAGGGTCCGACGAATCGAAGGATACGTTTCCCTTTCAGCCAAATCTCATAATCTTCTCCCATAGAGATACCCACTAGAATACTATATCACAAACTTGGTACTCGAGACCATTCCTTTTAAGATCAACATATGATTTTTGCTGATCTGAAGTGATATTTAGATGATCCCTGATCACTTTTACCTTATCTTTTATTTGCGGCATTATTTCAGGAACAAGAAGTTTTCTTTCACTAACTTCTCTCCAACAAAGAGGGGTCTGACGTTTTCTTTCATATAAGGCTTCAGAAGAAGACATTCTAATGCTTGATTAGTAGCTATTATTGTAAGTAAATTCTATTACAGCCAAATATTTTTTCAAGCTGTCCTCAAACTCTATGATGCATGCTCAAAGCATATCCTTTAAAACCTGAATAACTCTTTTTGACTTACCGTCTATCTAAGGATGAAATAAGGTGCTAAATTTCAACTTGGTACCCAAATCCTCTTGCAAACTAGGCCAAAATCTAGATGTAAACCTTGATTCTCGATCAGAGACAATAGAGATAGGGATTCCATATAGCCTTACAATATCATTAATATATAACTCTACTAACCTCTCAAGTGAATAATCTATCTTGATTGATAAGAAGTGAGCACTTTTCGTTAATCTATCCTCTATCACGCATATCTCATCTTGATCTTTCGAGCGCGAGGAAGCCCAAAAAAAAGTCAACTATTATTCTCTCCCATTTACATTTTGGTATCGATAGGGTCGGAGTAGCCCAACTAGGACTTGATGTTCTGCTTTCACTTGTTGACAAACCAAACATATTGAAATATACTCTACAATATCTTTCTTCATACCATACCACCAATAGTGTTCTTTAAAGGTCTGGTACATCTTCGTACCTCCAGGATGCATTGCATATTCAGAAGTTTGTACTTCATTAAAGATTTTGCTTTTCAATCTTTCATCATTAGAGACACACAACCTATTTTGATAAGATAAGACATTATACTATGTTAATGGAAAATCACATTTTTCTCCGTCTTGAACCTTTTTGGTCAGTTTTATGAGATTCTCATCTATCATTTGCGCTACTCTAACCTATTCAAGCAATACAGGTTTTAATTGAAGTTGGGCAATAATCGGGCCATATGAATCAAGTTCCATACGAATGTTCATTGCTCTTAATTCAAGAAGCAAAGGCAATGGTCTCAAGGATAGGTTTGCAAAGGCTTTGCGATTTAAGGCATCTGCAACCACATTTGCTTTACTTGGATCAGAATCGATAGTGCAATTGTAATCCTTAATGAGCTCTAGCCATCTATGTTGCCTTAGGTGCAAATCTTTCTGAGTGGCCTGATATTTAAAGATATTGTGATTAGTGAATATATAATATTTTTCTCCATACATACAATGTCTCCATATCTTTAAGGAAAATACTATAGCAGCATGTTCCAAAACATAGGTAGAATAATTCTATTTATGTGCTTTTAATTTTCGAGACTCATGAGAAATAACTTTCCCTTCCTGCATCAAAACACACTTCAGACCACGATGAGATGCATCAATGTATATCATATATTCCTTCCCCTTCATTGGTAGAGTAAGTATAGGAGCCCATGAAAACAAGTTTTAAAACTCTCTTGACATTTGTAGTCCCAAGTAAACTTTTCATCCTTCTTCAAGAGTTCGGTCAAAGGGGAGGCTATAATAGAGAAGCCTTTCACGAACCTCCAATATTATCCTGCTACGCCCAGGAAGTTTCTTATGTTGGTGGGTGTTTTAGGAGGTTTCCATTCAACAATTGCTTGGATTTTACTAGATCTACCTTTATACCTTCGACTGAAATGACGTTTCCTAGAAAAGCCACTTCATTTAGCCAAAATTCACATTTGGAAAAATTAGTGTAAAGTTCTTTCTCTTTAATTATTTGCAAAACAATTTGGAAGTGATTATCATGATCATCACTAACCTTGGAATACACTAAATTGTCATCTATAAAAACTGCAACAAATTGATCAAGGTATGGCTTGAATATTCGATTCATTAGATCCATGAATATCACGAGAGCATTAGTCAATCCAAATGGCATCACCAAAAATTCATAATGACCATACAAAATTCTAAAAGAAGTTTTAGGAATATATATCTCTTAACGCACAATTGATAATAATACCCAGACATTAAATTGATCTTCGAGAATAAATTAGCACCCCTCAACTGATCAAATAAATCATCAATCCTTGGCAGTTGATATCTATTCTTGATTTTGTTTAGTTGTCTATAGTCAATAAACAACTTAAGAGTTCTATCCTTTTTCTTCACAAATAAAACAGGGGCTCCCAATGGAGAAACACTTGGTTAGATAAAACCCTTCTTGAGAAGTTCTTGTAACTGCATTTGCAACTGCTTTAGTTCTACTGGAGCCATCCTATATGGAGTAATAGAAATAGGAGTAGACCTAGGGATAAGCTCGATTGGAAACTCGACTTCCTTTTCCAGGGGTAACCCAAGAAGATTTTCTGGGAAGTCTTATGGAAAACCACACACTGTAGGTATATCTTTAAGACTAGGGCTCTCCAAGCAGGTATCAATTATGTGAGCAAGAAACATATCACAGTCTTGCCGAATCGTTGTTCCGGCCAAGGCCGCTAAATAATACTAGACATCAATGATCTTTGACCTTGTACAATGATATGAGAAAATGTAGGGTCCTTAAAGGTCACATGCTTTGACCTATAATTCACTATTGCTTGATATTTATAAAGTCAATCCATCCCAATAGTAACATCAAAATCTTGGAAAGTCATTTCAATCAAATCAGTCAAGAATACTAGGTCATCGATCATGAAGGAACAAGCTCGATAAATTCGATTACAAAAAACCTAATTGCCTAAGGGACTTTCAACTAGATAATTATACTCAAGACTCACAGATTTCACATTTTCCGGAAGAATAAGTGATGAACCAATATAAATATGTGTAGAACCAGGATAAAAAAATGTAAATGCATATAAGCTGGAGAAGTGATTTGCATAAGCTCTATTTCATTACATAAGGTTTTGTAGTAGCTCTTGGCCCACTTGGTTGATTTGCTTTATGTGCTCTCACTTGAATGTTTTTTGGTCTTGCACCTTTATTGGTTTGAGGAGGATTAACAAAATGCTTCTGAACTAAGCTTTTAGTGTACAAGGAAGGAATTGGTTTAGGACAGTCTTTCACTTTTTGATCAAAACCACCATTGTTAAAACATTCACTAGAAGCATTTCCGCAAACATAGTAATGATTTTTCCCACATAGCAACACGACCCCAACCTTGGCCATCACTTGGAGTACTACTGATATTAAAATCTGATCTGCTTTACTTGGGTTGAGATGACCTATTAATACCACTAGCCTTAGAATCATCAAACCTTTCCCATTTGTATAGACCTCAAAAATCTGATCTGGGCCTTCAGAGTTTATTTTCATATCTACTAGCTTCTTCCTTATCAAGTATTTCCTAGGTAAGAGCAGCAAAAACTAATTTATAAATGTTCTTATGTTACAAAATTGCCACATTCTTTCTGATGAAATCATTCAAACCATCTTTAGATCTCTTGCATTTATCTTTCTCCATTTTAATAATATCTCCAACATAACAAGAAAGCCTTAGGAACTTTTGTTGATATTCAACAATAGACATGCCTCCCTGCCTCAAATCTTAAAACTACTTTTTCTTCGCATCATAATAGGTAGGCGGAGCATACATCATATGAAATTCCTTAACAAAGTTATCCAACTAAGACTAGGAGGTTTTACCTTTTCATTTGGAAGACTTAGCCACCAATCATAAGCATTCTTTTGTAATAGTGAGATAACATACTTGAATTTGCAAACATCTAAACACTCTAGTTGTTCAATCACCTTCACCATCTATTCAACCCATTGTCAATATCAGTGGGATCAATAGTGCTCTCAAACTCTACTCTACCCATTAAGTTAATCCTATTGGGATTATGCGCCGCTTCAACTATGTGCTGGAATAATTCAGCCATCTTCTTGAAAGTAGAATTCATAACCTAAATACTATGTATTATATGAGGATGTGGGCTAAGTCTTACACCCTGTTGGTTTCCTACTCCAAACCCACTAGTGCAGGGGATGTATGGGTCCGTAAGATGTTTGCCAACCCCTTCTAGTCCATAAGGTTAAGAATAAGATTATCAGATCGTTCTTATGCTGCTTCCATATGTCTATTTATGGAAGAGGCCATAATTTAATTCCTTCAAAAGGGAAGATCGCTATCCATTAAGGACATGAACATGATGCATATGCACTCTACAAGTACTAAAATACTATTGATCATGTAAATTAACAAATAACATAGCTTGGATCTTTAGAAAATAGACAAGTATACAAGTAATGCACATTAAGATTCATAGAATCACAAGTGTAGGTTCTGATACCAACACTTATGGCCACCCTCGTGGGAGGATGCCACTTCTGTACAATTTTGGTTTACATAATACTTGCTAAAATTGTAAGAGTTTAGTACGTGGCATATTACTCATAACATAATAGTGAATTCAAAATAGTTATAGTAACACGATTTTGTCCTAACGGTAGTTCAATTGATTTTGAATTCCAGTTCATGGCATAAGCACCTCTCAGAATAATTCAAACAAATGTCTTTTGCGATTTTTATGCACTACCAATACTAATGTAGTACACGCTAAAAATTATTACCAATGCTAAAATATGAAGACATAAAATTACTAGTTTCCGTTTCACAGTCACTTCAAAATAATTGGTAATTTATTAGAAGAACAGGCTCACCAGCTCCAAATTAACTGATCACGCTAAAACATTAAGTGACAAACCATGGTTTCATAATTTACACTAGCCTTTCAAATTTGCATATACATATGAAATAGGAAAATCATGTACATGTCCCAAAACTAATATAATGTATATATGTTGATGCAAATGTTATCCCCTTCATAGCTCCCAAGATTTATCTCCAATAGTCATCCTCAAGCATCATCTCAAACATTCTCTACAATAGAAAAAACTATGCCTGAGCATAAAGCTCAATTTTGTAAAAGTTATAAGTTGGAACCTTTAGATTTCTCAAATTATCTTTCTTAAGTCAAAGGGGCCACACAATTGGAAGACAATAAATAGACCAAGTGAACAAATATATTAATAATACGAAATATGATATTTAAAGATCCAAGTATCTAGAGTTCTTGGATATGTTTTTAAAAGATATTCAGATGACAATTTCACCCAATATGTATGTTATGCTGTTACACCAAAGATAATCAAGTATTAAGAAGGACCGAAGCTTGTATCTAGAAGGCTGAAAGCCCAATTATCAAGAGAACCAAGAAACACATTGAAGGGTGAAAACCAAATTATCAAGAGAACCAAGAACTATTAAGAATGGCTTTCTCGTTCGTGATTAAGATGGATTGCTTTCATACTAAGAAGAACCAAAAATCCATAGACAAGATAGCAATCAATCCTAACCAAGAGGTATGCCAATAGTGAAAAAGTCATAGCCATAAGAAGGACAAATTTCACAAGAATGTTAAGTTATCGAACAATCCATACAAATGGACTAATTAAGCAATTGACTTGCAAGTCACAAAAGATATAAATACAACAAGATGAAATAATAAGAACATAGCTGAGATATGAAGATAACATTCAGATGTACCAGCAGGTAACAAGAGCAAAAGAAGAAGTCTTTTTACACGAACCTGAACTTTTTAGTATGTAACTGACCTATCAAATGCAAGTCATGGATCAATATTGCATCAGTTTCTTCAATCAATTTTCTTAAAATTTTACAAGAGTGTAAGCATATTAATACACAATTTAAATAATCATTTAATATTTAACATTTTCAAACAGTAAAAACTAACACGATAGATACCAAAAGTGGGCCCTATTAGAGTATATCACACCATTCTGGGCATCTTGACTGCCTTGCATCGCAACTAGATTTTTAAATCTTAAGTGGAAAAAAAAAGGCTTTGAAGTCTACTTGAAAACTGTATGTATATGAATATAGGATAAAAAAATAAGAATCACTTCAAACTACCTTTTGTACAAGAATTTATAATCGAAACACTAATAACACACACCAAGGATACCTATATCAAAAATTTGGACAACACTTGTCCTAAATTGCATCCACTATTTCGAATCTATGACTACAAAATTACGTTCCAACATAAACATAACAGTTGTAGATACATATCTTAGGGTTGCAAAGAACTATAAACTTCAAAAAATAAATCACACATCAAGATATGCTTAAAATACTAACAATAGTCCATCGAAGGCTTCACACATAGAAAAACTAGCCAGAACATTCACTATGTTTTTTTCCTTTTTCAGTGCCATACAAGAAAATTAAGAATTTTGCATAAATTTAAAAGTTTTAGGAATCTACATTAGCTTCCCAAAACATATTTTCACACAATCAACAAATCTACACACAGCGAGATTCAAATATTACTAACCATTACACTATGTCAAAACAAAATTTATCTACTTACCAAAGGTAGGGGTTTCTTGAGTATTTCTCAAAGTGACCAGTTTCTTTTCATGATTTTCTTGAAGTCTAATGATATGTGGAATCTTCTAAGGTTTCTGTAACTCTTAGATCCAACTTACCTTGGGGAGAAATATATATAATATTAAAAGCAAATTATAAAAGCTTCCCAAAAAGGTAGCTACCAAAATTCTCTTTTTTTCACTCCATTTTTTTAATCACACCTTAACACCTTAATCTCTATTATTAAGGATTGTACAATATATACATGTTCATAAAATTAAACCAAATTACACTAAGACAAACACCTCCCTATTTCCTTTGTTATGATTCATGAAAATTGATTCCTGTAATGACATAAGTTCGAGTCAAAGAGTTATAAAATAGGGATTGGTTTTATCTTAAAGGAGTACCTTTTTGAAGGTTAACATATTGTTTGATAATAAGGGCATTACAGGAGGTCCCCTTGGCCTTTGAATTTGTGGCCTTGTTTGAAATAACAACCTTTAGCACCTTAGAATATGCCGTCAAGTCGAGCCCTCTTGGACTTCCCCATCCTTCTCTATCTATGTTTAACCTTCTAAAGTTGTTTGGTACATGTCATAATCCATGATATATCCATATCCCTAATGAGCATGGTGGCGTAGCACTTTTCATTGATCAAGTTGATACACCCGACATAAACTTGTGTGACCTTGCCCGAGAGTCGGCAGCCAAATTGGGGTCAAACATTGCGAGGTTGTTGCACTTAAGGGAATACTCCCTCATACTCATGGATCCTTGCCTAGGATTCACGAACTACATCAACTTTTCTTCCCTAAGGTCAACTATGAATAAGCGATCAAGGAAGGTAACTTTGAATTCTTCCCATGGAATGGACTCATCATCTGCCCTCTCCATCTTCTATTGATTATACCATATTTGAGAAAGTCCCTTGAGTTTGTAGGATACTAGTTCTGTTTTCTCTTCTGAACATACCCCCATGATAGTCAAAACATTATACACTTCATCGATGGATTCTTAGGGGTCCTCCTCTACCTTGGAGCCATGGAATTATGGAAATTCAACCTCGTGAAATCCCTCACCCTCGATGCCGGTGTAGAAGAATGAGGAGCTTGAACTCCTTGATTGGCCACGACCCATGAAAAAGGGTAACCACATTCAGGTAACTCAATATGGGTCAATACTTCTTCTTCTGCTTCAGGAGCTTGTGGGGATGTTGGGGCCAGTATACCCTCGGGAGAGGGAGCTCTTTATGCCATTCATCTTGCTGGAATGATATAAAAGAGAAAAAAGGCACCTCATTAGACATGGGATACCTTAATTCAAATCTAAAGCATGAAATAGAGCATGAAAAAGTGAATTGTTTCCTAAAACACCTTATAACATCTCATTCATAGTTGTGGCGTGCTTCATAACCATGAAAAAAGACTCTACTCAACACAATGTGTGGGATTTTTGAGGACCATTTTCAAACCTAATGCTCTAATACAAAGCTTTATCTTGCCCCAAGCCAAGGGCCTAGACACGACATAGAGAATTGACACCCGAAGGGATCCTAAACAAGCCTCTGAAGCATGCGTAGTACATTCTTGGTTTTGTGGAAACATAAACAAGAAATAAACATGTAACGCATAATTTCTAGGGGAAACAGGGCTTTGGACTCATGCTTGGGGATACAGTAGAGAAGAGGATGAGCATGAATCACATAGCAAATAATATTTAAGGGCGAGTAAGTATGACTCATGCTGTGAAGAAGTTAGGGACTGAGGACTTTCACCCCATCAACATCATCAAGCATTTAACATAAAAAGGGAAGATGGAACTAAGGGATATCTTTCAAAATACAAAAGCATAAGGAGTCAAGATCATTCATACATAGCCATCACAATATCCAACGACACCTCTAGTCATGAATGGGACGGGGCCCAAGACATCTCCCGGGCTTACCCACAAAATATTATATCTCAAAATATGTGAGTCTAAACAAAGCATGAATGTATGTTTAATTTTATCCATGAATATGGAGGACTCACAGGCAATCTTCAATGGAAAAGTCTAGCCGCATAGAGAAGGATGAAAAGGAGCTTCGGTTGCTACATAGTTAGATCATGTAGGCAAAAAGTATGCATTAGTACTTTGAATGTACTAAGTATGCAGGGTGCAAATGCATCATAGCAGATAAATCATATGTAGTCAAGATGCGGCCTCATAAACAATGGATATAGGCACAATATGTCATGAGAGGCAATTGCCTAGAGGGACATGCATGAAGAATCATAAAATCACATGACATCATAAACATAGTGGGAAGGGTCCATAAACGACATATAAGATCAAGCGAGCTACTATTTGGAATCCTGATGTTCACTCCACATCGAACAAGGAGCGCTCTACTTTTTCAAGGTAGACCTAAAATTATCATTACAACATGGACTTTTTGAAAATTGTCACCAACCTTACGGTATAGCCTTTTTGGTGGGTTTCATGTTTTATGTTTACCTTACGACATAGCCTTTTGGGCAGGTTCAACAAATATCCATACCTTGTAGCAGCCTTTTCGGTCGGTACAAGTTGGCATAGGGAATTAATGTCATAAATTTATGGTGTTATGTAGTTATAGGACCATAGGGACTACCAATGTCCTATCGGTGCTAGGTCACAACCCCTTGGAATACTTGAAACATAGTCATAATTATGGCATGCGTAGTCTCAAAATATCTTAGTATCATTCTTGGAGTAGCTCATTAATCATAACTTGTAACAATCAAAGTTAGGGCTTCACATAATTCATGTCATTCATATCATGCTCATGAACACATCGCATAATTGTTAGCCCCCGTGTTATTCCCAACATGCTTATCATACATATCTTGCCATAAGGCACTTATGACTTAAGAAATTGGCATGTATTTTTAAAACAGGTCATGATGGGTACATGTACAAACACTTGAAATTATCCAATTAATAAATAAATGTCATGAGAGGAGCATAATAAAATCCTTAAACATTATTCAAACTAACGCATCAATCAACATGAGGAAACATGGTTAGGACACCATCAAACTCTTATATAAAATTTATAGATTTCATATGATATTGCATGACATGATAATATACAAGGATAACCATCATAGAACACTTCATGTTAACATCATAAGAACTAATTCATGAAAATCATCATGTCTCACCATAACTTGAGAAACCACAATGAGAAGTGGAACAGTTGAGCTTGTGGAGGAGTCTGTACAATTGAAACCCACATAGCTTGTCAATTTAATGGAGAGGAAATTTGATTTGAAGGTGAAGAAACCAAAACCCTCGCTTGCACTCTCCTTTGTAAACCTTGAAGAACTTTGGAGCGGTTTGGGACTTAGAGTGTTTTTAGAAGGAGGAGGAATAAGCATAATTAGGGTTAAGAAGGCTAATAAAGGGATCCTTTGGAGCTCGAAGAACCTAATATTGGCATAAGAAGTTGAGAAATGACAAAATTGCCCCTTTTAAAAATCTGGCCAGACTACTATGAGAATTTGTTTACGGGTCGTAGTCCATTCTATGGCCTATAGATTGGGGTTTTTCCTGATAGATTTTTCATATTTATAGAGATGTTTCTCTGGTTTACATTCCATGATACGATTGACGGCTCGTAAAATATATTAACGAACTATCTCATTAGTCGTAGTTTAAATCCCTGAAAGTTCCCAACTTCACCCAGCCTACCCCAGGTTCTACGAACCAACTTATAGGCCATGCAATGATTTATGGTTTGTAAATCCCCCTTGTAGAAGCTGACAATCCAAAAAGTTCCAAAGCTTATTTTCTTGCATTCTTCATACTCCTCATAGGAGGGGTCTTACAATCGGTCTAGAAGCACATAATTATATAATGAACACATAGTTTTAAGGGATAAGAAAGTATCACTCATGCTATGAGGATTTCGTAGGGACAAGGATTTTCTTGATTCACATACCACTTAACACATAAGATCTAAGATACGGGTAAGTTGACTCAAGCTATAGGTATAGAAGGCATTTAGGACCTTCCGTATTTCCTCATCTCTTCATGAACATATTATCATTTAATCAACATCAAAGAGATTGCCATAATCATGATCTTCAAAGCAAAATAGCATAACACATACAAGCTTAGACGTAGAGTTTACATAATGTCCAACAATGCCTCTAAGTCATAGAATTGGATGAGGGCCAAGACATGTCCCAGGCTTATCCTCAAAGTAATGAGATAAGTGAAGATAGCATAATAGGTAGATAGAAGATGGTTTGTCCTTGAATGATAGGACTCACTATAGCAACTCCCACAATCCAACTCAACTATCAAGAGGTAGATGAAGATAGTCTCTGGTGCCTATATGGTTAGAGCATGTAGGCAAGGAGAATGCATTAGTATGTTTGCATGTACCGAGTCTATGGGTATCTAGTGCATATGAACTCATCAAACATGCAATCAATATTAGATGACAAGGGTGCATATATCGAAAGAAGTGCATAGGAAAGAATATAATATCATTATTGAATGAAATTCATGATGCATGCAATGCTATAATACTTCAACATATGGGGATGAGCCCTCAACCGACATCTAGACCATGCAGGCTATTACATGGAATTATCGTTTCTTCCCTACAAAGAATGAAGAGGTGATCTACTTGCCAAAGGTAGACCATACTTCTCTTTACGGTCCTCCTATTTCGGTTAAGTAACCTTACCTTATGGGCACCCCCATTTCGGTCTGAAATTTTCATTCATAACATAACCATTCTCAAAGGGGCATAATCATGAATAAATGTTGGTGCATAGTAATGGGACTTAAGGACTGGACCCCTGGAGATTGTCCCCCTCATATAAGTTCACTCAATGCTAAGTCATCATCCTATGATAATACATATATGTATACATACTTTCAAAAGAGGTGTAAGCCTTTTCAAATCATTTCCATGCATACTTAGGATTAAAAGCCAAACATACCTCATAAACATGGATACTTGGGATAAAGAGCCAAATCATACTTCATATTCATACATACATGAGCTAAAGAACCAAATCATACTTCATATCACACTTTCATGGATAGGAATAGCTTATTCTTACTTCTATATGCTAGTGTAAACAACCATAATTGCTCAAAGAGTCATAACATAGACATTATGCGATCACATGTCATGCCATGACCATACTTTCCTTAAAATCATATACATTGATATAATTAGGTCTTAACACACATAATAATCTTTATGAGAACTAATTTTCATGTATGCACATGTAAGGAATGATAAATGAATAGCATGAGTAATAATGATTCATAATTAAAATAATATTATAAGATGAAATCAAAGTAAATCCATGAAGAAATTAATCATTAAAGAATACTTGAGAATACCAATGACTAAATTCAACATTTAAAGGAACATGCATAATCAAACATTCATAATATCAATGCAATTCAACATATTAGAACTTAAATCACACAGAAAACATCAATTAAATATAGCCCATATCTCAATTGAATCAAATCAATATTTATATAAAAGACCCATATTTCAAAGTAAGCTTGAAATTCATAATTTAAGAAGTTAGAAATCTTTGGGTCTTCATGGTTGAAAAAGAGCATGAATCAACCCCACATTCCTTAGATAACTTGAACGTATTAAGAAGAAATTGATCTGAGAAGAATGTATTTATTTATTTATTTCCAAGCTAAATCTTCAATGATGCACTTAAGAGAAGTTCTTCGAAAAGTGACTTTGAGTATTATAAGTATAATGAATGAATTTGGATAAGAATGAAGAAGTATAGGTCATTTCGAGGATTTAGGATAGGTTAGAAAATCAAAAACAACCCTTAGAAAATACCAAGATTACGAGAAAGCCATTAATGAAATGATAACTAAAAGGTGTCCAGGTGGCTCTTGAAAGAGCACTACGGTTCGTACAAAATACCATGAATAATAAAAGGGTCTGTGGCAAGGGTCTTGTCATGACCCAAGTCTAGGTCATATACATGACACGGAGAATGGGAACTTGAAGGGACCCAAACAAGCTTCTTAGCATATATTCATACATCCTTGGTCGTGGAAGCAAACTAACAACAACAAGAGATATAGTAAAAAGGTAAGCACAACTAAGGGAAATCTTAATATTCATAAAAGCATAAAGAGTCAAGCTCATACCATAAGAACATTATAATATTCAACAATACCTTTAACATGGAATGGAATTGGGGCCAAGATACTTTTTGCGCTCACCCTCATAGTAACAAGTTTTCAATAGAAAGAAGTCTCAAAATAGCAAGAGTAATAAAGATAGTGTCCTCGGACTTGAGGACTCACCAAAGCTTGCTTCAAAGGATTGTACTAGCCACGTGGAGGATGATTAAATGGTACTCCGGTTCCTACATGATAATATCATGTAGGCACAGAGTATGCATAGTACCTTTGAATGAACTAAGTATGCAGGATTCAATGCAACAAGACATAAGTCAATATAGTCAAAATGTATAATCATAGACAATAAATATAAAATCTAAATATGAGATACATGATCCATGCTCATAATAAATGATGCTTGTAAATCATTCATTTGCACAATATATATAGCATACATGTGACCTCAATCGACATAGACCAAGTAGCTACAACTTGGACTCTGAGGCCTAACACCCCCTCGGTTTAGGTGATCGGGCATGACACAACTCGGCGAAGTGTGGTCTACCCAAATATAATAACAAGAACTAGATGGATTCACTAGTATAGCAAGGCAAATAATCATAATCCTATGATACCACATTGTTTAGAGGAAAAAGACTTAGTATAAGGACCCCGTGAGTCGAGCCCCCATCTTAATCCTCAATTGGTGCTAAGTCAAATCCAATAGAATAGTTGAAATAATGTTAACTTGTATAACTTGTATGAAATATGGAATCATGAAATCATGTAAAGTACTTAAATTAGTACCTTTAGCTTGAGTTGAGTGGAAGAGATATGGGTATCGCTTTCTTATGTCCACCTCGGCTTCCCATGTGGCACTCTCAACTTGTTGATTCCTCCAAAGGACCAGGACGGATGCTACATCTTTGTTTCTCAACCTCTTCACTTGTCTATACAAAATCTCCAGCGGGACCTCCTCATATGTCAAATTATCTTCTATAATACCCACAACATCCAAATGCACTATAGCATTTGGGTCACCCATACACTTTCTCAACATGGACATATGGAAGACCGAATGAACCATATTCATCTCCATAGGCAACTCCAACTCATATGCAACCTTAACCACTCTCCTTAAAATATTATAAGGACCTATAAACTTAGGCTTAATTTTCTTTTCTTGGCAAACCAAAACACACCCTTCATGGGCGAGACCTTCTATTAAATCTAATCACCAACCTTAAACTCAAGATCTCTTCTCCTCACATTGGAATAAGACTTTTTTCTACTTTGAGCTATATTCAATCTCTCCCTTATCGACCCCACCTTCTCATAGGGCTCCAATTCAAGGTCACGGGTGGGATAATTCTTCTCATGTACCTTACGTTTCCTAGAGGCATATGCTATCACATTACTATTTTGCATCAAAACATGACCAAAACCGATTATTGAGTCATCACAATATAATATGAACCCTTCCAACCCTTTCTGGTAGAGCCAAGCTAAGAGCGGAAACAAGCTTATCTTTCAAAGTTTGAAAATTCTTCCCACATTCATTAGTCCATGAGAATTTTTCCTTCTTTTGGGTCATTATAGTCATAGGAGAAGCAATAGAAGAAAAGTCATTCACAGTTTTCCGGTAATAACCTGCCAAACCCAAAACACTTCTAATGTCTGATGAAGTCAAAGGTCTAAGCCAATTTCTTACTACCTCTGTCTTCTTAGGATCCACCTTAATGCCATGACCCAACACCACATGCCCTAGAAATGCAACATCTTTCAACCAAAACTCATATTTCACATATTTTGCATACAACCACTCCTCCCTCAGGATTTGCAACACCACCCTCAAGTGATTCACGTGCTCTTCCTTACTATGGGAATAAATCAAGATATCATCAATAAAGACCACCACAAATATGTTGAGGTAGGGTTTAAAGACCCTTCTTTAGGGTAGACTGGTACCCGTCACCGATAAGGCTCGGGAGAACTAACCTGTATCTATGCGTTTTCTATACATATTATAAGGGGTTTCTACGTTTGACATGCCTTTAAGAATATAAATAGTGATAACGAGCCCAAAAGGAAATGTATATGACTAGGCCATTGGGTCCTCAATGTCTAAGGTACGAGATATGACTTCACTTTGCTTTACATAGTCTACAAAGACTCTAAATAAAGAAAAACATCTGATAAGGTTCAAGACAGGCCCTGCCTCAACAAATTGTGTAATAAAAACATGTAAACTCTAGACATATACAAGACTCGAAGCAACCTGGAGCTTGGTGACAGCATCTGAATACCCTGTACTCCTACTGGGGAGATCTACTAGCACCTATACCTGCAGCATGAAATGCAGGTCCCCCGTAAGGGACGTCAGTACGAGTGACGCACTGAGTATGTAAGGTAGGACATACTGTATATCAAGTAACAACTCAAATGAAACAGTACACTGGTGTAATAGAAGAGACCACCTTTAGTTATACTGTGGGATCATGTACTTTATGTTCTTTATATTACTTTACCTTTACTGTAGAATCTGTACTGTAAAATTTATGCACAACTGTAATACAAATGACAAACTGGTCAGTGGTAAACTGTATCGGGTTCATCCCTGGCTAGGTTATACTCAACCCCTTGGGCTACCCCCTATTTATAGGATCATCCCTGGCTAGGTTATACTCAACCTCTCGGGCTACCACCTACCAAAAACTATATACTTTATCCTTCAATTACCTTTGAGATGATTCTTTTGGTGGCCATAATATTGGAGCTGTAGGACTGTATATGTAGCATATGACATGTGGATTATCACACAAGATAATATGACAATGAAAAGAGTACTTTACACAAATGATGAAATGTGTATGAAATGTGACTACTCATGAACTTTATCTAGTAACAAGAACTTATGTAACTTGGTATACAAGCATGTTTGCAGATTTGAGAGTGACTATGTATGGAATCACATGAACATGTAAAAGAGTGAAGACATGGTTTATAGTTGTGTTGGAGTTGACAAATGCTTTTATGTACCAAGGAGAGATCTATGCTTCATGCTAAGTGATACGAATTCATGTAACCTTACATACCTCATCATCGGACCTTGTTACTATCTCAATATAACCTTCTCTTTCTCCAAATACTTATATACAACATAGGAAGGGATAAAACTAGCATTAGCAGCCAATAGACACACCCTGGCAGCCCAATTACATAACAAAATAACACACAGACAGCAAGTGGGTGTTTATAAACCCAAGCATACTCTTTAACCTTCCTGCCCCTAATTGTAATTTCTAACGCACATTCACACATACACATCATGACTAGCCTGTTTTAATGCCATAAAAGCCTTACAACAGCCCATAAAGCACAACCCATCACAATTCCACACAATCTAAAAATGGACAGCATAGCGTTACCTTCCTTCACTGCATTTCGATGTCGACAATCCGAAACCTATTCCAACTTTAACCAAACTGTTCTAGCAATATCTACACATACAAACAGCCTTGAACTAGTCCCCAAATAATAGGGAATCACTATATTGCCTATCTCTAGTTGCATTGCATCCTACATACTTAGTACATTTAAATATACTAATACATACTCTATGCCTACATTATGTCACCATTTAGGAAACTGAGCCCCTCTTGATCATCCTCTTACCCCATGTGGATAGTTCGATTGTCCTATAAGCTTGTTGGTGAATCCTCCATCTTGGGGACGTTGCTTATGTACATTTGCTATGTGTTAAGACTATTTTGCTTTGTTTATGTATTGACTATGAGGGTGAGCCCGGTTTTTTGGCTTGGCCCCCGCTCTTATCTATGTACTAGAGGTGTTGTTGGACATGTTATGTATCAATGTTGTGAGCTTTAACTCTCTGGTTTCTAGATGTTATGATATAAAGGTTTATCCTTCGTCCCAATTCCCTTGTTTATGTTTATTTCTCATTGTCTCTTTAAATACTTCCACGACTAAACATGTGTAATGATATGCTATGAGGCTTGTTTGGGGTTCCTTCATATTCCCAATTCGCCGGTCACATCTAGGCCTAGGCTTGGGTCATGACAGACAGACAAACAATATTTTCTTTTATACTTTTTTAATGGTTGTTTGATAAGAACTTTTATGTTATTATATTTTCATTTAGTTACGTGAGATATTGTTACTAAATTATTTTTGTTGAAAATTGGTATGGATTTTATATTTGTTTTAAATAGTTATCTACTTTTACAACCTCTTCACTTGTTAAGGCAGATCTCAACAAGTGGGGAATTACTTCTGTTAGAACTTGTAAGTCCTTAATTGGTTAATTTGGTAATGTTTGGGGGCAAATGTAATTTCTTCTAAAGTGAAGACTTTAAGATTTAAATTGTTAGTGGGGTCATGTGTTGTGGCTCTTTTTGATTGGTTCAAGTGGAAGACTTTTGTCTATATATATGTATGCCTCTCTTGTACAAGAAGAGAGTTTCCCAAACTTAGAAAAAAAAAGAGAGCAAAACCAAGAAAACTAAGCAACCCTCTCGGGTTGCTACAATACTCAAGGAGATTTCTTTTTCGATCTTTCAATTATTTGACACTTAAAGCTTGGTATATTGGGTCCCCTAAGTGGCGTGGAGGCATTAGTTGGTTAAGGAAGTGCTTGGTTTGATGGCTATGAAGACTTGGGTCAAGTAAGGGGCTTGAAAGGTATGTTAACTTCTAGCTTCATTTATGTAAATTAAAACTTGTGGGTGTGTTAGGGGTGTGTTAAATTGAAGGTAAAACATGAAAAGGGGGTTGGTTGTTAGTTTCAATTGTGAATTTGGAATTTGGGGTTTGAAATTGGGGACAAGCTTGCATATGAATATATATTGATTTATAGTCATGCTTTTATGTTTATTTGTCAAGAAAATAGTCCTTGTGGGGTGAAAGAAGTATTGGGAAACTATGTGAATGTATACATGAGGGTTAGCTTGTATTGGAGTCCCATTGGAAGTGTAATGTTATGTTTTAACGTTGGGGGTTTGCGTTGGGCGTTGGAGTGATGTATTATAGTTCTTGG